>OZ012663.1:73255977-73482281 GCA_963942545.1 Oxycera nigricornis
ATCCATACCTGTCAACTTTGCGAGTGCGTTGAACAGGTGCGAATCGAATTGGCGTCCTTGATCCGTAGTTAATCGTAATGGTGTACCATATCTACAGATCCAGTTTTTATAAAAAAACTCGAGCAACTCGGGCCATTTGGTGAAGCGATCTATACACGTCAAGCAGTACCTATAACAAGCAGAATATGGCATTATAATTATGTCAACATGGACATGTTCGAATCGTCCAGATGGTGAAAAGTCCTGTAGCGGTGCTGAAACATGACGAGTAACTTTCGATTTTTGGCATTGAATACAAGATTTGGCCCAATTTATGCAGTCGGATTTAATTGACGGCCATACATAACGTTCAGTTGTGAGTTTGACCGTGGCTTTGTTTCCTGGATGCACGAGATTGTGCATTGAGTTGAAAACTACTCTTCTAAATGCTGATGTTATGTAAGGTCTTGGTGATCCAGTCGAGACGTCGCAAAATATTTCCGTGTCCGTCTCGGAAATCTTGACCTTCTTGATGTTTAGTGATGTGTCTTGAGCTTGCAGAATAGACTGTAATTCGATGTCCTGTTCTTGTGATCGAGCGATAGCTTTGTAATCGAGAGTCGGCGTGTTTATGATTTCGATCCTTGAAAGTGTGTCGGCTACAATGTTGTTGATACCTGATACATGCCGCATATCGGTGGTAAATTCGCTGATAAAACTAAGCTGTCTGCGCTGCATCGGTGAGGCTTTGTTGAGTTTCTGGTTAAACGCAAAAGTGATTGGCTTGTGATCCGTAAACACTGTAAAGTGCCTGCCTTTGAGCATGTGTTTGAAGTGCTGTATTGCTAAATATATTGCTAACAATTCACGATCGAATGCGCTGTAAAATTTTTGGGTTTCGCTAAGTTTCTTCGAAAAGAAACCGAGCGGTTCCCAGTTACCTTGACATTTTTGCTGCAAGGTTACTCCAGCCCCTATTTCCGATGCATCACACACAAGGGCCAAAAATGCATCTGTCTTCGGGAAGTTTATCAGTGTGGCTTTTGATAGATCTTTTTTTTAGTTGTTCGAATGCTTCCTTGGATTCTGGTGTCCATTTTACGGCTGTGTTGCCCTTAACGTTGCCATGAAGGAGATCGTTGAGTGGTGCTTGACGGTCTGCGATTTTTGGCATGCAAATCCTGGAAAAATTTACCATGCCAATGAATCTTCTCAATTGCTTGGCGGTTTGCGGCATCGGAAAATCTTTAATAGCCTTGACTCTGTCTGGAAGAGGTCGAATGCCTTTGCTGTTGACCAAATATCCTAGGAAAGGTACGATGCGCCGAAAATGCATTTTGACGGATTGATAACGATACCGTATTGCTTGAATCGCTCGAAAACCCTGAGCAGGTGTGACTTGTGTTCTTCTTCATCTTTTGATGCGACTAAAATGTCGTCTATATATTTAAAACAAAAATCTAGTCCTCGTAAAACCTCATCAATAAAGCGTTGAAAAGTCTGGGCTGCATTTCTTAATCAAAAGCCCATGCAGGGAAACTCGTAGAGGCCGAAAGGTTTTGTTATTGTCGTTTTCGGGATGTCTTCTTCGACAATCGGGATTTGATTGTAGGCTTTGACCAAATCTATTTTGCTGTATATTTTCGTGTCCCGGAATTGAAGCGTAAAATCGTGTATGTGCGGTATACAGTACTGATCTGGAATTGTCCTTGCATTCAAAGCGCGGTAGTCACCTCATGGTCTCCATTCGTTGTCATTTTTGGCCACCAAGTGCAACGGAGCTGCCCAACTGCTTGATGATGGTCGTGTCGTTCCTAATTCAAGCATAATCTCAAAGCTCTTTCGTGCAGCTTGATATTTATCAGGTGCTAATCGTCGAGGTTTGCTGCTAGTAGGTGGTCCTGGCGTTGTATTAATATGGTATTGAGTGTTGTGTACAAACTGAAGAGCGCGTCCTTGAGGACGCGTTATCTCCGGGTATTGCTGAAGCATTTTGTGGTAAGGTGAGGTACCTGAAATAACCTTAATCGTAGGCATGTTAGCGTTTGAAACATGTCCAGTAGTGTATAGTTCCGTTTTCCGGTCGATAAGTCGACCCTTTTTCAAATCGATGAGAAAACCATATGAAGTCAGCGCCGATGATAGGTTTGTCCACATCTGCTATGACGAATCTCCATGGATAATTGCGTCGTAGTCCAGAAAACTTCAGTGAGACGAGCGTCGTACCGTATGCTGGTATCACTGAATTATTGGCTGCCGTGAGATCATAACCGGTGCGTTTACAAGGCCCACGTATCATATTACGGGGGTATACGCATAAATCTGCACCAGAGTTCACAAAAAAGGTAGCTTTCGAGTCGCTGTCTATGATAAAGAGGCGGCGCGTATGTGGGCTATTGCTGGCGGCCGCCGTTACTGCCGGTCGCCCGTTGCGTTTCCCTGGTTGCACGGGGTTCGCACTTTCTTCCTCAGAGCCGAACTTCCAATGGTAGTAGCACACTCCACTTCCTGGAGGTCGTTGGTTAGATTTTGACCTTGAGCGGGAGCGAGGGCGGTGATCTTGACCTCTGTGTTCCCAAGGTAATGGGCTGCGGCTTCGACTGTGGCGATGAGTATTTAATGTCGCGATCTCGTCCTTCAAGGCTGTCGCCAACTGTGCAAATTTGATCGATATTATCGCGCCGATCGCATTTGTATCGTGCTGCGAAGAAATTGTTTTGCTGGGCGTATTTAATTCGCACACTTGTCGCGAACCAAACTCAGTCCAGATACTGTCGGCTAAGTCGACAATTTTGTCAAGCGCCAGGTCTTTATGCGCCGCGAGTATGGCACGCACTCCCGATAGTAATTTGCTAAGCCACACCGGTCAAATAATATCATCTTTTACGGCACTGCCACCAAGAAATTTAAGGTCACGTAAAAATTGCGACGGTTTTCGGTCACCGATGTCTTCTATTTGCAAGAATTGCAATGTTTTTTCGTCCTGCGACCGGCTTAGTCCCTTGACTAACTCCTCGCACAATCGCGTATAAGGTTGTGTCGGCGGCTCGCGCACTAAGTCCTTCACTTGATCACGAGATTTACGTTCCAAAAGCGGCACTGCGTAGGCGAATCTATCATCTTCGTTATTTATACCTGCAGCCACGAAACACCTATCTAATATTACAAACCACGTTTCCGGGTCTTCGCTATCAAACGGTGGAATACGGTAAGAAAGATTTGGAATAGCCGTCGGCACTTGCTGTCCGTATGGCAGAGGCTGCTGTTGGCGCTGGCGCAATAAAGCGTCTTTCTCTTCTTCGCGAGGTAGCACCATAGTGGTTAGTTATTCACTACACTTAAGATCACGTCGGAGTTACCAATGTGGGCGTTTAAGATAGAATGTAAATTACACACCACGGTATATATAAAGTATTAACTGAGTTTTATTTTACTGATATTTCGCATAAAACTAAAGTACTCGTTAGCACCAACACTCACGTTATCGCCGCGGCTATAATAAAATAAGTATATCCAATGTTCGTGTGCTCGTGTGCGAAGTGGACAGTGCAGTTGACGCGTTGGTTGTTTCGAGTATACTGAGAGCGAGTGCCACTTGCGGGCTCATATTTATACCGCGAGCATCTTTCTGCAGAGTACCGAACTTCTAGAATCTACACGTGTACGCGTAGTGTTGATGCTTTACATCTAACATTGGTACTGAGTATTTTAAATAGAATTTTATTATTTTTTATATCAATTTTATTATGTTGGTCGCCACACACACATATATATATATATATATATATATATATGTGTGTGTGTGTATACATACATATATATATATACATAACCGCATTATCGCAAGCTGCTGTCGTAATATAGTGCACAATCTTTCTTTGCGTGCGATTAGTCAGAATCGGCTTCCTTCCAGGCAAATTTTTCGGGAAGAATTGGCTAAATTTTGTCGGATTTTTGATACTGAGCTCACGGAAACACCCACTTGTGTTGTTATCCTTCGGTGTGAGTCGCCTTTTATCAGTAATCTTTTGATTTCGTCGACTACATTTTGGCGAATGAGTTTCATGACTGTGGGTAATTGTTAGAAGCTTTCTAAGTAAATCTTTTTATTTATTAATTTTCGCGATAGAATGCAGTAAACTGTCAGAACGCTGTGAATTGCAAAGACAAACAATCATGGCGCATTCCTATTTAAAAAGTTTAGCATTTTCATAAACTATGGAAGAACTGTCAAGCGACATGTAAAAGGATTGCAACCATATGATCAATAAGTTGAGTAACTATATACATACACACACACACATATATATATATATATATATATATATATTTATATGTATATATAATAAAAATATATAGTAGATAAATATATATAATAAATATATATATATATATATAAATATATATTTATATATGTACATGCCAGTTTTCTGTCCTAACGCACTCTCGTCGATTTTTTAAATGGTTGGTTTTCCCATTACAACTATTTTACCGACGTTTTATCATTGAATTCGGAGACCCACATATTTTCCCACACGATAAACGAAAGTAATATCGATAAACTATGGCAGCATCGTAGCGCACCGACTCATCATATGACGAATGACAGAAATCATATGGAAAACCATGTGCGTTTCGTTCGTGGTATTACAACTTTGAATAGAGAGAATAAGGAACCGAAATGGCCTATGGTGCCCCATAAGCGGCGGTGAAGCATTTTCACTACATACGCAACTTATTTACCGAACAGAGCGATAATCAATCCACGTTGCCCCTTGCTTGCCCCGCAACCCAAACATTGCACCAACACTGCTTACTACTCACACAGCAAGGTGTACAATACTTGAAAAGCTCCTCACGGATGCTATGCTGTGGTCAAACTAAATGTCAAAAAGCACTCACACTGCATCGCCGTCCAGCCAATCCGAAATTAGGATGACGACATCGCTCGGTTCCGCGATTGGTGCATTGTACGTTTGCTCGTTTTGTCTTCGGTGCTGCACGTGGTAATATTCGGCGCGTTGTGTAAATTCTCAAAATACTCGGTGGAAATAAAACATTCAGTTGCAAAAGTGTAGTGTAATTGAGAAAAAGTGCTGTACTATAAGTCGTTTAAGTGATTAAGTAGTGAAATTGTGAACAATTATCTGTGTAAATTTCAAAAATGCGTTGCTGTTATTCTGGCTGCAAGTCTTTGCTAGAAAGTAAATCTTGTCGCGTTTCGTTTTTCCGGTGAGTAGCTAAAAGTCACCTTTTTGGAAATAACACAACTTATCTGCATATAATCAATGTTTTCATTGCAAAATTCACGCGCGATGCTAAGCCATTGCTTTGTACATTTAGGTCAAACTAATTGTCAAAACCGAATCATGTGTTGCTCAGCAGGGCAGAGTCGGTGCAACGCTAGAAAGAAGTGATGCATTGAACATTTTTTATATCATTTCAGGTTCCCAACGTCACCAACTCGGGCTTCCGAATGGATGGAAATAATTGGAGGAGACGATCCCGCATGAAGAAAAAAATTTGTGAGCTTCATTTTGAATCGGGTTATATAAATATATATAAAATATATAATAGGAGGTGACTCATAGCTTCAAAATAGGAAAGTGTGTGAGCTCCATTTCGAAGAGACAGATATGTTGAGGGGCGCAAGGCGGAAATATTTGAAGCCGTATGCTGTACCAAAAGCGGTATTAAATTTGGTAAGTAGATTTTTTCAGCTTTAAAAAATATTATCATCATTATTTTTCTTTAGGAAATAGATAACTGTGATATACGCGTTGCACCTGAAGGAGTAAATTATCGAAATATTCCTGGAACATCGGCTGGACCAGAGAATGTATTTTGGTCTATTTTATTTAAGCTACTTTTCCAATTTTAAATGTATAAATTAGTTAAATAAATTTTTGTTGTACTTCCTGTTGTTAGTTCAAGACTTTAATTTCCCCATAATTTTTTACTCAATATAGATTTTTGAATTAAACCCATTTGAATCAACGATTTTCACCTACGGCACTGGTGCATTTTACGTGATTTTCTGTCTCGTTCTACGAAAGTCGAAAATTGCTTCAATTCTCCTTACTGATTTCGCTTCATTATTCTCTCTATTCAAAGTATTACAGATTGCAGGAAACGCTTGTCCATAGGAAGCCATCATATAAAAGTTTATTTACTGGGGTTCCATATACTGTGATCTGGACGAAGTAGTCACACGACCAAAATACAATCTGCCTTTGCAGAACAATTTGGCTCTATACGAGTCAGCCTTCAAACGCTCACGGAAGGGAGGTACAAGGCAAGTCGCTACCATAGTCTATGTATACACTAGTCGATAAACTTAGAGTAAAAAGTGGACTATCAATTTTCAACGCCGAGTAGCTACGTGGAACTACCAAAAGCTCCAAGCTTTAAGCACGAGCATATGCTCTGCTCTGCTTTACACCTGTATTTCCTATAGTTGTTTCGCTGGGATCTCTCTTAAATTTCTTGTAATGCTCTCTTAAATTTAGTTTTAAAGCTCAGTGTATTTCATTTCCCCATCTAGAGTTTTCCCACTGTATATTGTATACACTGTGGTCGCTACCGTGAGTCTTCCCAGAGATGCATCTAGCAAAGCCCTAAAAGCTGGTAAGGTGAAAGTAGGCTTGGTAGTTCGCCAGTTGCCAAAGCCAAGTTTTATAGCTAAACCTTTCAGAGGCTTCATTTTTCATATGTTTTCAGTCATTTATCATATGGTTACATCTATTTACTCGTCGAATGATTCCCAGAGCACATTTATGCTTGATATATGGACAAGTAGGTAGTCTCTAGAGATGCTGCGATGACGTAGGTCACAGTATATGTAAAACCCAGTATGCAATCGAGCTGTTAGAATCCAAAAAGAAATTGGGATTTAAGGGAGATTTAAGAGAGAATTAAGAAAGAATCCAGTGATTTCTATGCGAAATAGAAAATCAAATACGTGTGCTACACAGAGAAGAGCATATGATTTTGACCCGTAGAACCACGGGACGAACTTGATAGTGTGCATTTATACGAAACATTACCTACTGTGTCTCCATATACTGTGACGTAGGTCACAGTGTATACAACAGACAGTAGGCAAACGAGCTGTAGGAATCCAAAAATAAACAGGGATTTAAGAGAGTTTTAAGAGAAAATTAAAAGAGAATCCAGCAATTTCTATGCGAAATAGAAAATCAAATACGTGTGCTAGGCAAAGTAGAGCATATGATTATGTCCCGTAGAACCGCGAAAAGCACTTGATAGTGTGCCTTTATATGAACGATTATCTACTGGTTCTTACCTATACTGTGACGTAGGTGTTCGAGAGATTATGACATATTGCCCAGTAAAAACTTCAGCAACACTTTGCGGCAAACAAAATTTAATGGGTGGAGTGGAAAATATTGGAAGAAAAAGATAGATGATGTGAACATGAATCATGAGAGTCGGTAAGTAAGTAGTAAACAAAAATAGCAAATTGCCGTCAGTTCCACAATTATTGGGCTGTTATGGGAAAATGAAAACAAAAATTGGTGAATGAAGCTCGTCTCACGAATGCCTGCAATGTAAGCTCATAAAAAAATATGTTTTCAATTAGCAGACAACAGTAGAAGCATCTACAAACATAGTTATACATCTTACACTGAAATATTTGTAACAGGAAAGAAATATTTGTAAAAGTGTTACATTTTCACGAATGTCGACTGCCACTATTTCTTTCTCTTTTTCAGATTTATAGATTCGAAAGATACAAATTGTTACTTTTTCTTTCTTTAGAGAATATCTTTTCGTTCCTTAAGTTCTCATATTGACTACGGTCCACATTCGTTTTTGTTGCCTGACAATTTTCTAAATTTTAATATGTGGCGTTTTCCAAACGACCGATTCAAATGTGACAATTCGTTATATTTTGTCTTGCCATATGCGTCGTCTCCGATTGGCTCTTTTGACAGCCCTCATTTCATTGAACCCATGACGTAGCGTGCGTGAAATGTGCGAGCGAAATAGGATGACGATTTATTAGTGGGTTTACCTCTGTGTCTATTTACCATGCATATATGGATGTGATTTTCATTTTGCACACAGAAAAAAATATTTAATAGCAAATGTTACTGGATTTGCATGATGAAACGTGGTTATTGATATAAAGCTCATTCGGGTTTGTCAAATCGGTTTAGAAAGATGCCGAACGGACTAAGGAAATATGTCGTTTTTGGAAGTAAAGGAATAGTTCTTTCAAGACGTTCATACGAAAAACCTGGCGGCTCTTTGTGATGTCGAGCCCTTCCTGAAGGAAGTGAAAATTTCGTGCCTGGTGCATCATGGTGACGACACGACGTAAAACTTCATCCTTGAAGGCCCACAATAGGTAGTGGATGCAATCGGTGCAAGTCAACGATTATATGTAAAATGGTTCGCCTGCTTCCGGCGCCCAGTTTCACCAAATGTTACGCTTAAGAGTAGACCAGTCGACGCTGCTTACAGACCGCCAAAAACACTCCCGGTTGCCAAAAATTCTTGAGTTGTGGATAGCCTGCGGCCCATTTCATGCGCTCCATCGCATGACCCCTATACGGTGAGCGATTAGCACGAATTTAGGCACACTATTGGGATATTCAACACCTCAAATAAATTGGTGGGGAAAAGCTGCGGTAATGCATCACCTTAACGAGCGAATGTCTTCAAGAGCCCTGTCCGGTGAGAGGCTCTCTACGGGGTCTTCCCTCTGGTCTGCAAGTCTTCACATTCAGCGCCACTGCCGCGATCTTATAGCTGTATAGCGATCTTATTAAGATCCGTTGGAACTGTCTGGAGCAGTGCCACCTTGCGTGCCAACACATTGAATTTATACACATAACCACTGACGAGTAAGTGAATATCATTTTGCATTGCATATGTGAAGTTGATGATTTTTGTCTTCGGAGGACGTAGCAAATGAATCTTCTACTTCTTCATGTCAAGTGGTGGACGATAGACCTGTCCTATAAGCGGAGGGAAGTTTGTAGGCTGAGAGCAGCTTTCAGTGGGTTTGTGTTCGTGGTGATGCATTCCTCAGACAGCTCTAGGTTGCTTATCTTCGTGCAGCTTGGGAGCATCTTCTTGGCCAACACTAAGAAAGCAGACTAGAAGCACTTTGTATGTGAAAGCACTGATGACCCATGGGGTGAGGCATATAAATGTGGGATTGAATAATTTACTGAGCCCTAGTTTTTGACACGTCCGTCTTTCGGCACGGCTGATCTATCTCTCCTCTTCTCCTACACGTTATGGCGCTTTGGGCTGCTCATTTTCCATGGCACGTAGGGTTGTCAATCCTACAAGGCCTTTCCTGATACTCATCCGACTCGGATGATGTGCCTGGCCATGGCTTCATTTTGTCGACTGCCGAATAAGTTCGCCCTGGTCCCTCGAATTCTCCTTGTTTGCTGAGCCGATATCGATCTGGGACCAGCACTTCCTTAACCCGGTATGGGCCTAGATATAGGGGTTTGACTTTCTGCCCCGTTCCAAACTGCGTCTTTTCAATTGCCACGAACGCCCCCACCTTGTACTGCCGCGCGGCTTTTCTCCGCAAATTGTACCTTCCGCGATTTTCAGCTTGCATGTTCAGGATTTCGTCCCGCGCTTGATTCCTACACTTTTGTCTCTCTTCTTCGAATTCTCTCCTCAACTCTTCTTCGAAGACTTCTGCGAGACATATGTCTTCTGGATGTTTCATTCTCACGCCCGTTAATAATTCGAACAGTGTCGTGTTAATGCTGCGATGGTATGTACTATTCAAATACCTCTGCGTCCTGTTGACATGCTTGAACCACTGTTCGGGATTCTTAATTGAGAGATTCGCTAGCACGGGTATGATCACGCCATTAATTCGCTCACACTGTCCATTGCCTCGAGAAATACCAGTGCAAACTAAATGTAATTCAATGTTGTTATCGGCACAGTATCTCTTAAATAGGTTAGATGTGAATGCCGCTCCTCTATCCGCCACACATCTTCAAGGATTTCCAAATACGCAATTTCCAATGCAACCGTCTCCAGTTTTTGTATCACTTCTTCCGCTGTTGTTGATTTCACGGGAAAGATCCACACGAGCTTGGAAAAAGCATCTACTACGGTCAGCAGAAACTTATAGCATTTGCGCGTCGACGTCATTGGACCGATGTGATCCAAATGGAACGTATCCAGCGGCTGTTCTCCTTTAGGAATCGGATTCAGCATCCATTCTCCTCTTCCCGTCTTTCGGTTCGCCACGATGCATTCGATGCAATTCTCAATACAACGTTTGATCTTCCACTCCAGGCGTGGTATAAAGAACTCATCCTCCACTAACTGCTTCGTTCTTTTTACGCCAAAATGACCTCGGGAATGACAACGGGTAACAACCATCTGGATATGATCGGGCACCACGATTTTCTTTTTCCCACCCGCCTCTACAAACAATATTTTGCCGTGACATACGAATATTTCGTAAGGACCTGCCTCCAGGGCCTTTTTTATCGCCTTTATATGCTCTTCATCATTTTGGGCGGCACGCACCTTAGTGGCTACATTGTTCACAGCCACCATCACCATCGTCCGCGTCAAAGCGTCCACGTGTTTCATTCTTTCCGCTGGTCGATGTTCTATTGAATACTGGAACTCAGCCATCACAATGATACGTGCAATTCTTGGATAAATCTCCTTCTTTGTCATCGCCATTTTAACCGCAGCACAATCAGTCACAATTTTAAAAGGGATTCCAAGAAGATAAACACGGAACTTCTTAACTGCTCCAACTATCGCCAAAAACTCCAGCTCGAACGAATGATAATTTTTTTCGGCATCCTTGGTCGTACGACTGTAGTAATAACATGGGTGCATTTTCTTATCTTCTGGTTGTTCCTGAAGAAGAATTGCAGCCAAACGCTCCTTGCTCGCATCCGTGTGTAGCTCAGTCTCGAAGTTGGGATTAAATAGGCAAAGCACCGGGCTGCTAGCCAGTGCTCCTTTGATGTCTTCAAACGATTGCCTCTGTTCCCTTTGAAAATTGAGCGTCACCCCTTTCTTCAGCATCGCACTCAACGGCCTGGTTCTATTCGCGAACTCTGGTACAAACTTCCTGAAGTAGCTTGCGAGCCCATAAAATCTCTGCAGCTGTGCAATTGACGCTGGTTCCGGAAACTTGATCAGTTTTTCTACCTTGGCCGGCGAGGGTTCAATCTTTCCCCCACTCACCACATAGCCCAAATACTCCACTTTTCTCTTGAGTAAAACACATTTTCTCCGGTTAAACTGCAGCCCACTCTGCGCAGCTAACTCCAAAACCTTCTTCAATTTTGCAATCCCTTCACTCTCGTCTTCAGATGGTATGATCAGATCATCCCCAAAAGCAAGCACCACTCCATCGCGAATCAGCTCTTGGAATACGAGATTGATGAAACGGCCGAACGTAGTTCCGCTTATGCATAACCCAAATGGCGTTCGCAGAAACTCAAACTGTTCCTGATGTGTCACGAATGCCGTGTATCTGCGACTTGTTTCTGCTACCGGTACGTGAAAGTACGAATTCCGCAAATCAAGTGTAGTGCTCACTCGCGCGGAAGCTACTCGGTCCAATTGATCCTCGATTTGTGGCATTGGGAATCGGTCCCTAACAATCTTTCGGTTTAGCTCGCGATAGTCCACACAAAGTCTATGCGTACCATCTTTTTTCTTGACCAAGACTACGCGGCTAGCGTAATTGCTATTGGAGGGCCTAATGATACCCTCATGTAACCATTCCTGCACTTGTTTGTCGATTACCGCATTCTCCATTGGTGCCAACCGTCTACTATGATGAAAAACTGGTTCCTCGTCCGTCAACGTGATCACCGTTTGAATCTTCATGGGGGCGCTCCGATGCAGCATGTAGTTCTCCACCATATTCCTTACTATTTCTCGATGCACGGCGGGCACATTTAATTCCTGCTTATCCGTTATGTTCACGTATTCAATGTTCATCATCTGTTCGATTTCATTGTCATCAACCTCACAATCCGCTGGCGGTTCACTAGCGTCTCTTGCGTACAGCCGCATACTAACACCTCCCGGAGTGATTGTGTAATCCACTGTTCTCAAAAATTGTCTTCCAATCAGCATGGCGGCACCCATGGCATTTTCCGGCACTATATAAATTTGATCGAATAGTCATTTTCTCCGATCTTCGTATTTACTCGCACTTCCTCAGTTGCATGACCAATCGCAATGAGGAAGAAGATAAGGAGTGGAACATCAAAAAAATTAATGGGGCAAATCACTTGTATGTGTTCGTGAAACTTACACATTCCCGAGACAACCAAAGTCGCACGCTGCGAAAGTTTAGGAAGGAGCAAAATATATGGCGCAAAATAATTTTAGTTTGAAAATTTCGATGCGAAAATTCCAAAATTTACCAAATTGGCTTCCTTTTTCAGCCGGGCTTGGGAACGGCTTCGACGGAATTACGGAGCCGTTTTCAGCGGCTTAATTTTCATGGTTGAATGTTTTTACGATGTATCAGAACGAAAGTAGCCTATTACATGCCTCTAAAATACACAATTTTATTGTGGCGCTGCTTTATTGAATTTTTTTCCGATTTTTGTTTAGTTATAAAACGATATCGGGGCTGTAGGTATGTTTAAACAATGGATTTCAACAAGTGCTTGCAGTGTTGTGTGTGAATGCTATTAGAAATTTTGTAAATGTTTGCTTGTATTGAGTGGCGTATTCAGTGTAAAGCTGGTATCTACGAATTTGTTGTTCGGTTTTATTGCAGATTTTCACGGCAATTTCTGATTTAAGTTTTTAAGTATTTCTCTGCTTTTGTACTAAACAAGTGAAGGAGAAGTTAAAAAACCTTGGATTGCAGCAAGATCGCATTGCAGAGTCTTAGTTATCTTGAAGACAACAAAATCTGCAATATATTTTATAACTGCTTCACTATATTCACTAAGATTTGCAGGATTGGAAGCGTAACAATACTCTTCTGCGAGAATTGGGTCGTGAGAGCTTGTCTCAACTGCAATCTGTGGGTCAACCATGACGTGCCTATCAATACTAATAGCAATGTCATTCAATGGACAGGTTCGGCAAGAATTCAGTATTGCAATTTCCTCTAACCAAATGCAGTTACCAAGCCCTCCGTCTCTGGGTTGACTTCTGAAAACCAGCTTCTTGTTCCGCGCTATGAACTGCCTTACTGTGGTGTTATTATTATACCCAAGACCAGTGCGAATCGAAGAGAAGAACAGTTCAATGTGGTCTGGGCTCAGTTTATAAAGAGGCAGGAACTTCAAAATGTTTGATTCAATGAATCTTTTATAAAAAATTTTTAATCAATCAGACTCTGCCCATTAACTAAACGCAATTTAGATATATATTCGATAGCTTCGTTAGTCAGAAACAGTATTTTCACATACCACTCTTTGCTTGGTGCGATGAATACCAAAAAAAATCAATTTAAACATTTTCCGATAAATATATGCTACAGAACTTATTACTACAAAATGCAATACCTCCCTCTTCCTTTTTCAACCGGGCTTGGGACCGGCTTCGGCGGAATTGTGGCGTAAGCATTATTTAAAAACAAAAAATACACCCTGACTTCGTTATCTTTCCATATTAACAATAGTAAAATTGTGACCAAAATGTATTTATCCGTAGCGCCACTGAATTTTTTTCGCCATACAAAGCACAACAAATAGGAAATGTCATTTCAAATTGCATTTTCACTAAACCGATTGAAATCGCAATTTTCACCACCGGAGCTACATTACGTGAAGCGGTAACGATACATATTGCTCGAGCACATTAATTTGGACGCCACCGCCACCCGCAAACCCGAATATTTTCACATTTTTGACGATTCACGAAAATTGCGATTAATGCACTACCGTCCACTTTTCCGCACTTTTCGCTTAGCACGCACGACGGAAACACAGTTCCTCAACCGAGAATAACGCACAATTCAAATTTTTCGCGATCACAACTGAAATAAATTCGGTAAATAAGAATCGAATTGAATTTTGTTGACGAATTGGGTGTAATGCCGGAACAGTGAAGCACTCCGTTTGACTTAAGAACATCTTTTCAAAGGAGACGTCACGAAATGTCATTCCCGAATTTTTGCCCCAAACACCTATAAGGCTTTACACGCTTCGTTCCGTTCCTTAGTTTCCTTCTTCATTGACCAATCGCATTTCCATATCCGCGTATTTTCACATTACACGGAACTGCGGTCGGGCACATTGTTTTTATTTTTTCCACGCGTCATTTTTTACCAAGTTAATGTCACTATATGTGTCTATCACGGCCTTTATGTCACTTCCGCCAACGTTGGCGATCACAAAATCCTCTTCTCCCGACAATCGCTCTATAAAATTGACAGTCGGAATCACGTTCATCGCACCTCTTCTATTTTTGCATTGTCGAGATAGATGTCCATACGTCCCGGACTCAAAACACTTTCGGCTTTTGTCCTTATCTGGGCACATCTCAGCTATATGCCCGGTTTCACCACAACAAAACATTTCGTATTACCTCCGGTCACCCTTATTTTGGGCCCGCTCATTTTCGCACCCGAACTCTTATCATTTAAACTTTTCGTTTTCATCTTCTCTTTCAGTTTTTCGTACGTCTGCTTCGCCTTAAGCTCATTGATTGTTCGTGCTTCGTATAAAAACGATTTGTTTAGCATGTCATCCATGATACCATCCCATACGTATTCACACACGGTAGTCTCATCCATTTCCACGGCTTTTGCGATACGTTGTATCTCATACACGTACTCCAAGTACGATTCGTCCGCTCGCTTTCGCCTCTTCACCAGCATCGCATGCACGTCTAGCACACTGAGCTTTCTTTCAAATTCGGACAGTAAAGCCTGCCGCAACTGCGCCCATGTTTTGATGCCACTTTGCGCGAACACAAACTTCTGAGCCGTCCCCGTTAACAGTTTTTTGCCGTAAATCAGTTTTTCATGATCGTTCCACCCGACACTGACACACATTTCCTCGAATTCACTCATCCACGTGCCAATGTCTTGACTCCTTTCTGCACCGAATTTCTCAACACTTTCTTCCATGTCGCGAAAGGGTTACGCTTGCCCCGAATGCGCAGCCGCAACAGTACTTAATGCGCCCGCATGCTTCTTTGGCGCTGACATCAGCAAACCATCCGTTCCACCTTCGTCGGCATCTCTCTCCGCGTTGCCCGTCGCGCCCACCACTTCAACTTTTTCAGGATTTTAGCGATCGAACTCTACGATGCGAATCGCTATGTCCTCCTTACTGCCACTTTCACTTATACCACGCATATTGCACTCCCGAACGAGACCATTCTTCGTGTATAGGTCAATCCATTCGCTTTGGTCCAATATTGTACGCGCCATTTTGGTGATCGTTTTCACACAATTCCCGCTCGTCTATTATGCCTTGTCTTGCAACACTCGCTGTCACAAGAATAACACTTGGCACCGCTTTTCCACCGATCACCGCAAAAAGTCACAACCCGAAGTTTTTAACGTAACGCCCAAAGCTAATGTTCATATCCCGGTTGAGCCCCCATGTGGGATTGAATAATTTACTGAGCGCTAGTTTTCGACACGTCCGTCTTTCGGCACGGCTGATCTATCTCTCCTCTTCTCCTCTACACTTTATGGTGCGTAGGGCTGCTCATTCTCCATGGCACGTAGGGTTGTCCATCCCACATAAATCGTGCCGCGGAAAAATAGCACCCATGAGGTTTCATGACTTAAATTCAACGGGAACCTTTTGTTTACTTGGGAGGACTGCATAAGTGTGCTTCTGAGGGATTACTTTTCAAGACGGACAGTATGTGGAGCTACTACCGTGCCTTGTCCTGCGAGGAAACTCTCCAGGTCGAGAGCAACGGATATGATGGGATGACTGGCGAAATGAGTAAAGTCATTTCGTAAGTCATTATGGCACATTTGATGTGCCTGTTCCAGAGGTGCATGCGTGAGGGATATTTTCCAGCTGCGTGTATCTGCGACACACAGATGCTACAGGAGTATATTGGTACAGCCGACCCTGGCTAAGATCCGGGAAATAATTGTGGTGCAATTCCAGGAGGATCTTATGTCTTTGAGAAAGATTGGCTTCATTAGGGGTGATCTACAGAAGAGGCGTGGAAGTGGATCGAAGAACGCGCTCAAATTAGCCGCTCTAAATATGTGTTAGGTGTTTTTGTTGATATTTGGGGTGCCTTTGACCATATTTTCTGGCCCTCTCTTTTGTGCATATTGCGCGATGCTGGTTGTTCCGAAATGCCGCTTGCGGAAAGCTACTTCTTAGATAAAAAGGCCTTTGTCCAAAGCGTCTGTAATAAAGTTTGTGTTGATATGGTACAAGAGTGCCCTTATGGCTCTACTTCACTCTTAACGAGCTTTTACTCCAGTTGGAAGTTGATTGTTTTGTCTATGCTAACGCAGAAAGAAGCGCACTTGAATGCCACGCCACGCTTATTATGTATATTGTTAGTAACTGAGGCAAGAAAGTCTAGGTTGATATTTTTATCGACAAACCGTCCTTGATGCTTCAGAAAAGCCATCTTTCAATAGATAGGCAACTAACTATCCAAGACTGCTAAAAAAACCCTCGGATATATGACCACTGTCAAATAGTTAGGCATTCTTGTAGATGAGCGCTTGATATTCTTGCTGCAATCAAACCGCATTAAATCTCCTCTTGTGTGTTGTAGCGATGATCGGCCAGATACTTCGAATTGAATGGGGTCTTGGAAGGAATGCAGCTAAGACCATCTACAGTGGACTTATCATTGAATGTTCTCTCTATTCTGCGTCTTGTGGACTGTGTCTCTGCTGGTCGGTGGCAAGTTCGTTCGTATAGTTGTAGAAGTGTCGCGCTTTATGCATGTCTACCTGTTTTTAGAACTGTCTCTACCGAAGCTATGAAAGTGCTAATGATTGTTCCACTGCTGGATCTGGTAGGAAAGCGCAGGGCGAATGCATTCCGCATCCACAGAGGGCCTCTAGTGGATGAAAACCTAGGGCTTAGGGTGACAAATATGTCGTCACGAAGTCGTCTGGCTTGGCGTTAGCTACTGGATGAATGTGTGACAATGGCGTGGGATGAAAGGTGGGTGTCTGCTAAAGGCCAAGTCACCGTCTGTGGGCTGCCAGATGTCCGAATTGAACGGAACGTCCTGCGGTGGATTTCTACCTGTCACTTGGCTACCTCCTCACTAGGCACGGCAGTCGCAATGTTATCTTGCACAGAAGTGGTGTGGATGAATCCATTAGTTGTCTTACATGTCACGCTGAATAAGAAGTCTGGCAGCATATGTTGTTCGACTGTCTGCTTTATTCTTGCAATCGAGGCAAAAACATCCTTGATATGCAAAACCTAACGCTGTTGTAGCTGGTTGTATGCCCTTTGAAGGGTAGTTCAAGCTGTGGCTGCAGAAAGGTGGTGCTGGGGCACCAACACTGATAGAATGTTTTTTGTGAGTTCAGTGTAGCCTTGCGTGAGGGCCCCCTACGTATCTGAGGTTGATGATCGGTCCAGTGTCTGCAGTTGGTCCCAACCAAAGGGGGCTTGCAACGAGCTGAAGTCCACGAAACCTTAACAGTTGTCAATACGGTGCCACGGGAACCGAGCCCAGAGAGGTCTTATACCTCCCTCCAGTCGCAAAGAAGACACCTTATAGGAGGGTGCAAATATCATGACCTTTGTTTACTACCCATATCGCGAGTCAAGCCTGAAAAGATATACCGTGACGTCATCATACTCACGAGTAAGGGAAATTCTTCAACATTTTTGTGGACTTGACGTTGAGTTGCAATTTACCCCGGTGCCGTGGCAGAAAGATTGCCAAAGGTATAGATAGAACTCGCTTCCACCAATAAAGTCACTGAGTTTACACTTAATGGACAAACTGATACTTCAATCACCAAGTCGGAGGGTGTTTGCGGCTGCGTTCTTGGTGCCCATTGTCCAATCGTGGACCGTGGAGTGAAGAAGCCTTCCTCGTTAAACACTAGAAACACTCTGTCAAGATGACAAAACCCCGCTCTGCAAAGCTAAATAACGAACAGAATGGATGAGACAGGCTCACGTATGCTTCAGAAAAGTTGCAAAGCTGAACTAGTGATGGGCACTCTCGATAGTTTTTACTATCGATAGTACTATCGAAGTTGAAAAAACTATCGAATAACTATCGCCTACCGATAGTTTTTATTCAGAACAACGGTAGATACCATTGTCGATATTGATGAATGAAGACAATCGCGAGGTGTGACGTCTAAGGTCCGCACATTCAAAAGCCGGCTTGATTGAAAATATCGCAGAAACAGCATCAAAGAAAAACATTTAGATACTCGAATTTTTTTAAATCATAACTTGAAATTATCAAAATAAAGACTGTCTGTTTTTTATGTGTTATGTTTATTCAATTTATAGTTCTTACGACTTTAATATGTATTAACTTTGTAGTTTTGATTAAGAAATTCAATAAACAATGGATGTAACAAAAAAACACAAATACAATATTTTTCCTATTTTCTATGGCTAGTGTAAAATTTTCAGAATGAATACTGCTAATTTTCTTGTGCAAGACTTTGAAACTCATTCCAAACTAGTTGGATAGGTAAAACAATTGCGTTACATTTTCTATTTCGTATGTCGCCAACACTTCATTCTCTACATTTGCCTATCTTCAAAATATTTTCGAGATAATTTAACAGCTTTCAATTTGTTTAAAACAAGAAATTTAAATATGGGGCAGAGAATATCACACAAAATCTAAAGAAAGTTGATCATCTATCGTGGTATTTACATCGCTGCCTTGAAAGATTCCAAGTTCGAAATTTTGAACTGGTTTCGAGAGCTTGAACGCGCTTATGATTGACAAATTTCAATGAATGTCTACTCGAAATCGGATCGATTTAGTTATGTGCAAATTGCAAATACGAGCACCCAAAACGATCGCTACCACTACATACACAAGAAAAAAATTTAATTATTCGAGCCGGAATTATCTACATGCTTAAATTTCAAGTCAATCCAACAAAATTTTCTGATCGCCTCGCCTCGATCCGAAAGATGCAGCTTGTACATTTGAAACACACTTCAAGTATACTACACACATATAAGCACCACTAAATCCCTGTGACGTCACGCGATGTCCATCGCCCACTCACAATGTGGTGTTCGCTTTGCCACATTTCCATAAAACCCAAACTATCGATAGCGGTTTTCATTCATTCGGAAAAGTTATTCGATAGACTCAAGCGATCGTCATTTTCATTCACTGAAAAAAGTTTATTCGATAATTTTTGGCGATAGTCTTTTTCATTCACTAGAAAAAGTTATTCGACAGTTTTATTCGATAGTAAAAGCTATCGAATAACTTTCCGATAGTTATTCGATAGTGCCCATTAGGCATGCATAGCTCATCGCGGATATGATTCAGTGATCCGAATCATCTTAGAGATCCAAATGATTCGAATCAGTGAAATCGGATCATTTGGATCAGTGAATCTTTCATATCTCATGGATCAGAAGCACAAGACACTAACCGCTATCATGTTACATTCCGTAATCTCTCACAAGTTCCTCCGTAAGAGAGGTAAAGAGAAATACACTTTTCACGCAAAGAGACGGTGCAGCTCGCATTTGGATGGGCATAACGATGAATGTGCACATGAGATGATATGTTTGTTAATAATTTGCAGGGCTGCCAGTAGTAGTTTACAAATAGATACATATATTAAGATGCAAGTTAAAGTTTCGATTGTAGTAGTTTAAAATGTGAAATTATACAATATGATCGTAGTTGAAAGTACAGGTTTTTGTCATTGTCAGACAGTAAAGGCGCAATTGTGCTTTTATATATTTTGTGTGGAAATTATATATTAATTTTATGTAACTTTATTAAGGTTTTTTCAGTCAAAAATTGACTTAATGATTCGGAAAGCGACGATCGTAAGTATTCCGAACGGAGTTTTATGAACTCAAAAATCAAGTCAACAACTTATACATCTACAGATTTACTTAATTCTATGGTAACTATGTACAGCGTAATCAGCTCTTCTGACTCAGTGATCCAAATGATCTAGATGATCCAAATGATCTAGATGATCCAAATGATCTAGATGATCCAAATGATCTAGATGATCCAAATGATCCAAATGATACATATCACTGATCTGGATCTTTTTACTGAGCCAGATTCAAATGATCCATTCACAGCAAAGATATGTTTTTGCCACCTCTAGTGCCCATCACTAAGCTGAACTAGTAGATTGCAGAAAGAGTGTCTAGAAGGGTGGACCAGCAGGTATTAAAAACTTGACCGAAGCAGCTAGAAGAATTTTCCGGAAGCCAGTGGAAAGGAGGAGGAGTTCCGACCAATTCTTAGATAATCCTTTCTTTTAACAAGGAAGATCTGTGTTAAAGGGATGATCATATATAGGGGAAGTCATATAGTCGGCAGTGACTATACCCTTCTGAATTTGAGTTCAGTGTCGCCGGCAACGTTGATGCATACGAATTGGGTGGCACTCAAACTTTAAACCGATCCAAAACTCTTCTTCTGCATGCGCTGGAGAAAGTTGTACTCTCCGTAGCCATTCGAGATCTCATGGTCAAAAATGTGTGCAACAAATCTCACTATCTCAACTGTAAATACAACCCCTTCACCTTCCCTGCTAAATCCTCTACCACAATGCTACAATGACCAGCCAAAGATGAGGTATGACAATATTTGCGGAAAAACATAATAAACCAGATCCCATCCTTAAATACATGGGAGCTACGGTGATGACATTGCGAACGATCTACCTCCGATCTCCACTAGCAAATTTCCAACTTTCAGTAACTTCCCTCCAAACCACACTACATTGTTTGATCCGAAAAGCTTTATCTTTTTTGTAAACGAATACGTAGCAACACAATGGTGTGCCCAATAGAGCAATCAAGCATCATTGAGAAACTGTAGAACTGCACACCTTACCTCAAGTCAACCAGCACATGATGACCGAGGCCCAAATGACACAATAAGTGACCTTGCGTTATCTTATAGCATTCAACAACATGTAACCACCACAATTCTTGATGAGATACCATCAAACCATAATCTGATTATTTATCTCAAATAGAATGTGTTGGTGGAATTGTTTTTTTTTTTGAAAAATGAACAGTAAGAAATTTAGTAGTTAGTAAAGAATAACGATAACAGTAATGATTTAGACAATACAATTTCACTTATGTATGTATGTTATTCTATTGCATTATTTTCCAAAGTAATCAATCAAAGTAACGTGAATAAACATAATTTTCATTTATGATGGTTTCTTGACCTGAGTGACCGACAGTTAGATGCGAGCTTATGATAGCAAGTACTTGCAGTTGTTCTCTCTGTCATTAACGCGTGTTAAATTTTAGTATTCAGATTTTAGCAAATAAAAAAAATTATCTATGTGAACTAAACCTTTATTTCAAACTATTACAAAATTTAAGATTTACAATCACAAGTGTTCGCGATAGTGGTCTTAAGACAAACTCGCACTTTCATTATCAAATTTCTAAAATGCACTTATAAGTTCAAAAACTTTATTGATATATACTTTATTGTCAACTTGTTTATTACAATTTTAAAATGCGTAAGATAACTACCATGCCGAGGTGGAATTCAGCATAAGATTATCGCTTGAGAACTCATGTAATTCTTCGCCATCTGAAAACAGGTGAGTTGCTAACCGAGAATAAGACCAGCCCCTATAATAAAATAACACAATCTTAATTTGACGCTACAATAAGGCATACCTTGATTCGTTTTACCAAGGTCATCTTTCGTGGGCTGCTGATAAACACTGTAGCTAAGAACTGATGGTAGTACTAGACTACATTTTTTTTGCTTTGATCTGGTACTGGGAAGGCAATACATATTTTCGGTTATTTCAGTGTAAAAATACCTAATTTGCAAAACCTTGTCTTTCTATCAGCAACTATTTTCAAGATAAAGTGTTGTCAACTTGTATATTACAGACTGTTGAGGTTATTGCCAATTATAAAGCTTTTAAAGATAATATAGTATGATATTATCTGTTGAATAGCGCCTTCTTGCAACTAGTCTTCTTCCAACAAGCTTTCTTGCGCTATAATCCTTAAATTAAAGTTTTTAAGCTATATAAATTCAAGACAATATTATTCAAAAATTAATGAGAAATCGCTAAAGAAAATAAAGCCAACACAGAAATTATCTATGTGATTTATTGAGTCTGACTGGGTCGAGTCGAGCCATTCTTACTGTCAGCACAACGCAGCTACCAGGTCAGCAACCATAGGTTTAAGGCTTACATAGCTAACAAAAAAAAACTGTCTTAGTGATGCTTGTTTAAATTGAAACGCGCGAACATACCCCCGTTAGGTTAGGTTAGGTTGAAGGGTGCTAAGCCGCACGGCTTCCGCTTCACTTAGGCCCCGTTGGCCCATTGTGCCCTGAAGACATGGAAAAACTACCATATTATTCCATGAACCACCCCGATTCCTTGAGGAAATCCAGGAACTGGTCCATTCTCAGAACACTTAGCTCACTTAGCTTCACGAAAAAGAAAGCACCTAAGTGTTTTTTTCTATTATTCGCTAGAGCCGGACCACTGCAGAGAAGATGCTCTACAGATTCTGTCTCCTCTTCATCACCGCAGCTTCGACACAGGTCGTTCGCTGCGAGCCCGATTCTTCTTGCATGTTCACCGAAAGCCACATGACCCGTCAGTATACCCACAAGGTTTCTTATTGCACCTCTGTCTAGGGATAACAAGCCCAGAGTGCGCTTTTTGTTATAATTTGGCCACATCTGTCTAGCGGTACAGCATGTGCCTAAATTTCTCCAGCGCCTCAATGCTAGCTCATAGGCTGATACCTTTATATCCTGCCTAAGAACTTTCATTGAGACCCCTACCCCCACTTTCTCATGCAGGTGCGCCTCACGGGATCCCTCCCTAGCGAGCTGATCCGCTTTTACATTTCCGTGCACTTCGCTGTGCCCATGAACCCAACACAGTTTTAAACTGTTCTTTTGAAAGATCCTCCCCAGTTCCGACCTACAGGTTTCAACTAATTTGGAGGACACTAAGACTGATTCTAGCATCCTTATGGCTGCTTTGCTGTCCACAAAGAAAGTGATGTCTTTATCGACCTCCCCTCTCTTGTTAACTTCTTTCGCAGCTCTCAAGATTGCCATTATTTCCGACTGCACAACTGTGCAGTCCCCGTTAAAAACCTCTGTTCTTAATCATCATAAAATATGGTTAAACTCTGTGGATGGTATTTTGTATGGCCAGTACAATCGCGTGATAGATCTGTTTTTAGATTTGTCCTTTTGGACGTGTCAAAGATATTGGAAAGCAATAATTAAGGTTAGAACAACTAAAATTGAAATGGAATTAAATGAAAGTTATGATGATGATGAATTATTCACGTTGAGTTTCTTCAGTACGAGAAATCAGTCATGCTTAATGAATAATAGGATTTCTTTCAGTTTGGCGAATATCTGGAGAACATCACCGATGCGTTGGTGTTACGTAATGAGTATGATCGTAAGTAATAAACGTACAACTTGGTGATACCGACAGAATCTTTTCGAGAAATTCTTCGCAAGCGAAATGAGCTGTAATAACTTGCGGAACCACAAATAACCATATCTTCTTCGCATTTTCCAATGATACAAATATTCGAGCCGAAATGTTTGGGTTGTGCAGTTGCTTCCTCCATGCAAATTGTTCAGCTCCTTGATTTTACAATGGGGCTTGTTCCTTAGATCGAATAGGGTGCTGGGCAGTACTACGTTCACTTTTTAAATAAGCGTTGGCTTTCATGTAGCTCATCTTCGGAAACTTAGGAGTAAGTTTGACCATTGAAGTCTACTCCAAAGATAATTGCGTGGACTTTGTCAACAGCATAGGTGCGGTTGAGAAGAGAATAAAGGATAGTTGTCATCTTTGTCAGTGCGTAGCGCTGATGTTCGATTATTTGTGGGTAACTGACAATGTAACAAGCATCTTGTTTCAAGTGGAGTGCAAATTCCTTTAACAAAAAGAGATAACTATGTTGGGTTGAAGATTGATATTAAAATTGCAGGTAGTACCAGATATAAAATGCGTCTGCCATTGAAGATGACGTTAAGAATGGCTGCATACCACCTTTGAGCTTCCATGATGAAGTTAAATGCTTGTTGGTAAGCTTCCAAGAATTGGAGGTTGAGTTCATTGTGATCTACTTTGGTCAGCCAGTTGTTTAATCTCTTGATTTTCTGCACTGTTTATTTAAATTCTTTATTAAATAAGGCTAGTTGCTTGTTTACCATTGATTTCATTCTGAGTTGCTCGGAAAAACAACCTCGTTTTATTATTCACAGTATTTTTCAAGGTTTATTGGTTCGTTTGCATTGTCTTGATGTCTCGATATATGTCCTCATTAACGTGGAATAATGTTGTTACTATTTTACCCAGTAGGCCACAACTTTGTTTGCTCCTGATGAAATTCACTTACTGGCTCCGATGTATTATAACTTAATATGAATCTGAATTGAGCCACGGCTTAAAAGCGCATTTCCGATATGTTATGTTCAACCGCAAATCCTTTCTTGACTAGCGTTATGCTAACGGCAGTTGTCTGATTGATCGCCTTCGCGAAAGAAACAAAGCAAGTCGCAAGCTGAAACATAAGCAAACTCGACTGCGAACGAGGGTCCCTCTTCGATATAGCCTGATTTGTTCGCATCGGAGCTTCTTCTATAGACACTGCAGGCGGCTCGTTGCTTAGTTCTTGTTTTGATATGCCGTTTGTTGCTGCCTGCTCCAGTTGCTTTGTGGCGTTTCCTTCTGCTCGGGGTATGAATAGTGAGCATATATTTACTATGAAACCTTCAGTTAGTCGCCCATTGAGATTAATCGTCACGGCTCTCACTAGCCCGTCCTGGATGCGTTTTGATTATCCTTGCAAACGGTCACTTGGTTGGAGGATGATTTTTACCTTTGATTGGCACTGTTTGTCTGACAAATAACTTGTAAAGGACTCGCATCCATTTGGGTCTATTTTGGACTCTTGAGAAATTTTCGGAAGCTCAACCTATTCAAAAGCTTTGGACTAAGGCAGTGGTAAGGAATCCTTTTGGAAGAAGACTGAAATCTTCACTAATAGGTTTCTGTACTTTTATTTTGTCCAGTGAGAAAATGTCCTAACGTAAGGGCTCGCGCACGTTGACGTCATTCTTAATTGGCGTTTAGATGGAACTGCTCAGTACTGCGTCGATCTTACCAAAAACTATACATTATTTTGATATTCAGCAAATTGTCTCCAAAGGTTTTAGTTTGATGCAGCTTTACTGACTTCACTCTAGCTTCCCAAAAACTTCCAAAGTGTGGACTGGCTGGTGGATTGAAGTACCAGTTTGTTTGCTCTTGAGGGAGATACGCTTGAGTAAATACCTTCAGTTGTTCATAATGTACTTTTATTTGTTGATTTACTTTTTGACCTGAATGCGCCAGAGGAAAATTAAAACGATGAAACGAATAGAAGATAAATTTATTTGGTATCGATAGTGGCGGACACACGGCAAATAACAATGCGCAATAGAGACGCCGAGCCCAATCGCGGACCATTGTTATTGGATGCGTAAGTGCTGATTCTGCAGCGTCAACGCTTATGAATTTGATATAAAGGATTTGTTGCCTCATGATTTTCAACGCATCACGCGAACAATTCAAGATAAGCATAATCGTAAAAATGCTTAACCAGCAATTCGATGCTTATTCGAAAGCTTGCGTGGTCATATCAAGTGTGCGGCTAAAATGTTGCATTGACGATTACAGTGCACGAATATGATCATAAGGCGCATGCCACAGCTCCATTCACCACAATTTCTGCATAGCCATCTTTTGGAAACAAATCCCTTTATTGTGGCAATGCATGCTTTGCTGGTAAGGTAATCGACCATTTCTTGTTACATTGCCTTTCTGAAAAAGCAAATAAACAATGCCACATAGGATTTTGTTGTTTTGGTGTCATTTTGGAGGACCATTTGATGTGGATGTGTTCAGAAGAGTTTAATCTGACCTTGATGAGCACTCTGGATGGAATTACTCTCTCCTTGGGCAGTGCTCATATGGGATGAGTTTGCGGTTTGGAATTTGCTTTGAAGCATACCAGGCATATGAGATTACAACTCCTTACTATCTTTTGGATGTGACATACTCAAAACTGTTCTCTGAATACTGCACCTATAAGTCAATTGCTTCCATCGGTGGTTCTGATATGAGAGGTGCTTACTATTAGGGTAGCTAGAGGACAAAATGCGCTAATATAGGATGTTTTCTCGACTCACTTAAATCGGTGATCTGTAATTGTCCGCCCCACTGATTAATCCTTCAGCGTCAAGATACGGAGCCAAAAGAAGTAGTTTTGATGTAGATGGGATTATTCGGCGTTGATGCAACCGGCGCACTTCTTCTTGACAAGCAGCTTTTTACGATCAGCGAGTGCATGTTAGCTTCGTTTTCTGTAATTCGTAGGCACCAATCATGAAATTCAAATTCTAGGCGTCATGAAATTCGAACCCTAGGCGGCTACTTGAATAAACTTTTGGTAGCTAAAGTATTCCAACAAGATTTATGCTGTGGGTGGAATCGGGAGATCGAGACCTACGTTTTATAGTGTCGGTTGTATTTAATTCGATTCATGCATGGTAAAATGTACCTCAGGCTCTTCCTTCTCTAGATTCCTGAAAGTTGAATCAGCTTGAGAGCTGTGCAATAGATTAAGTCAGTGCAACCACTAGATACGTTGAAGTAGAAAAGTATCTAATTGAGAATTCCGTTAAAGACCGAATGTTTTAACTATATTTTCAATGTTCATCGCGATTGGATTAATTAGAGTTCGGTCATCTTCTGGTATTGATTGTAGAACCTCTGGACAGTTCCACAACCACTTATGGATACCAAAGCCCCCAGGTGCTAATAAATTGATTGTAACGATACTGCTTGGCTCATGATACCAGCATCGGTCAGACATCATCCACAAAGAAGTCGTTAAAAGGGACTTCAAGTTGCTTGAGCTTAGATTGTTCATCTTGAGCTTATATTTAAAGCAACTTGACTGCAACTACGTTTCATATGCCATGCCATAAGTGGTGGTATTCAAGCGATAATCTTTGGTTGGTCCTGGAGTGACTGATCACCAGATTATTCTCAGGTAGCTGAAATCTACAGAATCAATTCGTACCTCCCTTTAAATTTTCTCGATGTCACGATCTATCGCTGCATTTTGCAGCTACTATATACTAAAAATTAAAACTTGGTCCCTTTGAATAGTGGGGCCCACCATAAGTAAGTCTTTCAAGGTCATCCCCTTGAATGTTTATTGTGCCACATCTAACACAACCAACACTTAAGTAATTATGATGCTTTCCTTGATAACAGCGCGACGCGTCAAATAATGTGACGGACGGTCCTAAATTGCCTTTGTTGAGAATCCTGCCTTAGAATCAGATATTCTTGTAGTTATGGATTGTACTGCACATGTTAGTCAAAGTTTCATTCTAACTTTCTTTATATCAGTTGACATCTTAATATGGCATCCTTCATGTTGCCTCACTGAAATTTATCTCTGCCTGAAACGGAAGACCCGCGGTATATTTCTCACTATCTGTGTCTCAACACGTGGTTTCTGACAAGCTTGCTTCACACACTGATTGCTCGGAGCTTAATTGTTCAGATGCAGCTATTGTTTCTAATTCCCAGAATTTCTTTAGGGCCTTATTCAGCTCTTCGGTGCTAATCATGGTGATATGAGCGTTTGGAGTTGCGAAGACCACGGTACGCCATGAAACTATCCAACCGAACCTTGCGTACTGAGCAAACAGTTGGCTATTGGAGATTCTATTCTGCCCAGGTATGAATAGGTCTCCGTCGACATTGGCTTTCAAAAGTATATCAATGACGCCTGGCTTGTAGTAAGCCTTATTGGTGAGATCGGGATGTGGCCCACTTCCGAGAGATTCACTTTGCATTGCAGAATTTCATGTGTTATTCAAGCAAGTAGAAGTGGATTGAAATGCAAACAACTGATTTCCTTTGCTTTTATTTTATGTAGATGCTTTTTCGAGCTGAGGTTCCTTGACTGCTTATTTTGTGGATATAAACCTTGGAATACTTGCACTTTAAGCCTAACTGCTGAGCTGCCTTTTCAGTGACGAAGAATTGCTGCAATCCCTGATCAATTATAGATCTAAGCGGCAAGGCCGTTCTACATTATTTCTTTTCTCTACTGATGGCTGTAGCTACCAGCACCTCAAAATGGGTCTTGGATTCTATAGTTATGGAGTTGAGGGTCAACATGGCGGAATATGCACTCTGGGAATTGATTGCAGCTAACTGGTGTTGGATTTGCAACAAACAATGGTGTAGTTTACGGCATGATCTCCATCGATTTTTTGATTGCCATGCAGCTTCTGCATGTTCCCTGCGTAAACAATTGAACAACAACTTGGGTTTTCTAAATAGCTCGGTCCTATGTCTCACCTAAAGCTCACGATATTTTGAGTACTGCAGCGTGCCATGAATTCTGTTACAAATTTGGCAGAAGTGACTGTAGCTTACTTCCGCGATATGTACGCCATATTTCGAACATTTGTTGGTGCTAGCTGTGGCTTATAGTATCCATTAACGTGAGAAACTCCACAAACATTTTTATTGCTAGAATCTCATTTGAAGCCCCAATGTATTTCTGCCATTCGAGAAAGATTCACCAAGAAATTTTGTCGGTTTTGCTTTACCTGGAAATTGCGACGTTGATGCCCTAGCGAGAGTTGGCACTGATCTCCAGGATTATACACTAACATCCCAAGTGGGTTATCCACTGGCCTCCGTCAAGCTAAGTTTCAAGCAGTATTATATAGAGGCTCCAAACAGGGCCTGGATGCTGGACGAAACCTGCAGGACAGCCAGGCAGCCTTGGCACGCACTGAGCTCAAAGCGCACCAAGAAGCTCGACACGACCCGTGAAACATTAAGTTTCCTCATATCCGTACTACCGGGGCATTGTCTCATTGGCAGATACGCAGAAAGTCCCTTTTCACAATTTCTGAAACGTATGCAAACTTTAGGTCCACCTGGGCAGCATGACAGAAATAGCCAGTTTAAATATTAGCTGCATAGCCGGCTTCATACGAGAATCTAAATAGTTCTCGTCATCCCACAAGCTTTGGTGCCGTACCTTGTCTTTTCGTGGTTTCACAATGAGCCTATCGGTGCCAACCAGCCAATATGATTGAAACATTTTACTTTCAAAATTCATTTTGAGTCAATTTTCTTACGACAATATTTTTTAAACCAACACATGGTGGGTCAGCTATTTAATCAGCTAACGAAGTAAGTTTTTTACCATATAATATCATAAATAATAGTAATATATTTAATAACAATAATACAATATGTCTAAATGTACATACTTATTCCTTCAATGTTTGTATTGTTAAGGGTCGTACGGAAATAGTTTACCATGTAAAAATAAACAGTATGTTGTAGTGGAGTGTTTTATTAAGTTCGCAGTACCAATTGAATATCTAAAGGACAAGGTGATTAAAATATGCAATACAAGACGTAAAGTAAAGCAAACTTATCCTCATCAAAACTTATATTCAACTTAAGATACAGATAAACTTCTGAATTTATATTGTATGCTTATTAAAAACTGTTCAAAACAGTTATATTCAGTTAGGTGAGGTTCCCTAATATCATCAGACATATACCACTGCAACTTCGAAATCTTCATTGACTATGATGGTTGAGTTTTACAAAATTGAAAAATTTGGTTTAAGATTGAAATTAAAGCAGCTCGTGCCGGAAATTTATTATAATTATTTCTAAATTTTCAGAAAAACCAAGTAACATTTTGAAATAATACAAAAATTTAAAGTCGCATCTGAGTTAAAGCTCATGTCCGTTATTGACAAGCATGCGTTGAGCAGCATATTTCTTTCATTCAAAATTAAATATATTTTATTCGTGGCTGCTGCGTAATCTACGCAGTTGCCACACATTCGAATTCAATCCATTCAGCTCGTAGCAAAAAAGAGTTTGCATTATTCGTTACAGAAACGTCATCATGTAATAAAATAACACCTCCCATAAATATGTGTTTAAATCATTATTATTGAAAGCAAAATCAAACAACGAGTATCCATTATATTCAATTTAAGATTTGTGGTTATCAAAGCTTACGTTTTCGACACTTTTAAAATGGTATCCATTTTAGTAGACCTCAATTCTTCCCCAGAGTAAATCTTTGTGATGCAAAAAAACTTTAATTTAAAGCCAACAAAGGTTTCCTCCGTGGAATTTTCGTTATTGATTTTTGAAAGATAATAAATGAACACTGTCAATCTTGCGGAATACAAGGTTTTTATTTGTAATTGTCTTGTAAACCTTGCAAAATGACCCGTTTATGACATTGCATTCCACTCAAATCATATTTAATTTGATAATATTCACTGGGAAGTCCGATTTACGTGTAACATTTGATATAAGAGTTTGCTTATTAAATCTCAGTAGGAATCAATTAGAATTCTTTTTGTTTAAATATATAGTCACATTTTTGTGTTGTTTTCCTTTTGTAATATTTAATTATATGCAAGCAGTAAAACTTGAGAAATTTTCAAGAAATGTACAAAGTATACTTTCGATTTTTAAGAACATCTTTTAGGTTTTCATGACAATTTGAATTGCTTTTGGGTTACTCTGTGGATTATGTACTTTAATACGTTATAGACTATTCTCATCAATTGGCTAAAATACTGTAATTGGCTATTTTTTAATCTGTTGATTTGCAATTTTTCAAATTGTGGAGTCTACACAACAATCTTTTTAGGCCTCATTTAGTAGCGATATAGCTTTTGTTTTTACATTCGTCAAAGTTGCTATAAACCATATTCTGCTACATTCACTTAATCTTGCCACCCTTGATTTAACACATCCTCATGCTTTTTCCGCCAAAATACGATCTGCAATACTTTGATTTTCAGTATCTTCACGTGTTGAGTATGCTGTATGCTTTCCGAGCTTGGTCAAATAGATTAACATCTAAATCAACTTTTTCTGAACGTTCTCTGGGTATCTGCATCTCAATTGTTCACTTTTGCTGCCTTTTTGGGACTGATCAACTTTTTAACAATATTTTAGCTGACCAGGGCGGATCTGTCGAAAAACGACTAATTTTGGTCGTTGATAGGGGGCACGCTGATTTTTGCAGGAAAAGTTGGGGAAACACTCGTATAACAATAATTGATTTATGCTCCCTCTCAAAAAAGTCGGAAACATTAAAAAAATCGAAATGTTTAAAAATTTGAAAAAAAATCGTGTTTTTCTGCTTGTCTCACTCCTAACTTTAAAACGGTGCATTCCAGAGCAAAGTTGCTTAGATATGAAAGTTGCGTATTAAATTTTCTACAAGATAAGATTGGTTTAAAATTCCAAAGCATTTAACCCTTGCCGCAAAATAGCAATAATTAAATAAAAAAAATGGGGAAAAAAGCTGTTCCTTATTCAATTTTTTTTAACCATTTCAAATAAACTTAGGACCTTCATAGTTTGCCTTAAAAAAATTTCATAATAGAATAAAAGAGCAAACTAATTTTCATCAAAATCAAATCAGTAGATTTCACAGAACAGCTTGGCAATCAAAATTTATTGAAAAAAATTCAATTTTTTTTGAAATCTTGCAAGTCAAAAACTAAAGGTCATAAAAGTTTGATTTTTTTTACATATAGAAAAACACTTCACGTATTGAATACATTTTACGAAACAAAAATCAAATCATTAAGGCGGCCTGAGGATTTTTTTGAAATTTAAACAGTTTTTGTTCTTATGAACAAATTGAATATCTCAGTAACCATAAATTTAAATTAAATTAAAAGTAAAACGTAAGAAAGAACTTTAAAATACGCTTCTTTTAAAATTTATTGAATTATGTTCATTAGTTCCTGAGATACAACCGATCAAAGCTGACGGGCATTTGCAACGAATCTAAAAATAAGGATAAAAAAAAAGCATTTTCTCGGCTTGTAGTAGAGCGATTTTCACCTTTTTTTATGAGCCGATGTAACTCAAACAAAGAAACCTAAATATCACATTGGAGAATTTACATTGAAGCTTGATAGGTTTTATAATGGATTAAAAACTTACCTGTCTTCTGTGTGGACGGGATTTGGTAATGCGATATTTAGCTTTCTTTTTTTTTGAGTTACAGTGGCTCATAAAAAAGGTAAAAATCACTCTACTACAAGCCGAGAAAATGCTTTTTTTTATTCCTTTTTTAGATTCGTCGCAAATGCCCGTCAGCTTTGATCAGTTGTTATACGAGTTATTCCCCGACTTTTCCTGCAAAAATCAGCGTGCCCCCTCAACGTCCAACTATAAACAGTTCCGCCTTGGTCTATAGGTAATCATACTGATTTTGTACTATTTCCACAAAAATGTGTCCAGCATACGTTACAAAAGAATGATGGTAAATCTCTTTCAACATTTTTTTCTATTTTTAATATTTGAGTCGATATAGAAATGCAATATTTCAAATTACTTGAGTCTCCATCGGCTAGGGATTTCCGAGGTTTAAAAAAGCATGGGCATGTACTACGAAACAGCATGTGGTCACCAATTGTTGGACCATAAAGCTGTGAGAAAACTAATTTGATGATTACTCGAGTAACACATCAAAATGGTTTGAAAAAAATTATGCAATCCTCAAAGCCTTTACAAAAACCAGAATGTCAATATTTGAAGACAAGTTCTTCGTTAGTGGAAAGGTAAAGAATACAAAATATTTTGAAAAAAAAAACGCAGAGATAGTTTCAATAAAAAAAGGCAAAATACATCTCCATATTTGATGATATTGCATTTGAACGTCAAAATAATATAAGATCATGTAATTGTATGGGAACGCAGACATAAACAAGAATCCCTAAACATTTGATACGAGGTAATGTTGATCTCAGTATAATCTTCAAGCAAGATGATATGAAGTTGCAACATATATATATATATATATATGTATACAATTATTATGTTATTAGTATACAACCTTTATTCAAATTCTAAAAGAGTGGTATCGAAGAGGTTTGGATATTTTTATTAATTATAAAACCCAGTGAAGTAGAAAATTCAAGATCAGTTAGGTATATGTATGTCCCCTGATTAGAATCGTTTAGCGTATAGCTAATCAGATTCAAAGCTACTTAATAAACAAGTCAACAGCTGCGAAACTGATAAATAATCCTTTTGAAACGACAAATATCAAAATTAAACTTCAGAATCAAGTCTCTTATAGGTCATAAGAATGCTTTGAAACAAATGAAAGATGGATAAGTCCTACAAGATATTTTTAAAACTATTAAAATAAGGAGCTTAATTTACAATATATGGAAAAAATATTTGCTTTCAAAACGAAAAAATTACTTAAAACCAGTAACGGAACCAGTGAAGAAGCTTTCTAAGAAATCAGATAACCAAATCACCTTTCCCAAATTTGAAAAAGAAGAACCTTATGGTGAGAATATCCTTATAAAGAGCAAGGACTTAGATAGCACAATGTAAGCAAATGGTCAATTTTATAATACATTATTCACATCGACGCCAATTAAACAAGAGTTCCATACTTCCATGGATACAAGCATCGCCAAATATATTCAATTATTTGGTGGAAAAGATCTGATTTAAAATATAGCATACTACAAGATATTAATACGCATAAGCTAAAAATTAGAAACTCATTCATAAAGTTGACGTCTAATAATATAAAACATGTAACAGATCAAGCCAATGATAAAACTGATGATTTATTTAAGCTACTTTTTTAAAAAATATCACAAAAACTATTGACAATCAGATGTGAATACTTATAGGGAGATACTTCACACAAGGAATGCGTTCTTTGGAAAGATGAAAAAAATAAGCAATTGTCTAAGAACAAACCTTATAAGTAAAGGAAAATTATCACAAGTTTACTGGTTGTTGCATCTTCTAAAAATGTATTTATTCCTGCTGCCAAAACCACTTTTGCGGGGTCCTACGTGTTCTCAGTTGTTAGCACCAAGGCAAGCTAGCGGTGGCTCCTAACCATGGAACAGAAAACTAGGTGAATGGTGGTATCCGAGTAGAAACGTTTTTGTGAGTCGGTCGACTTTCTGCTTCTGACGTCATGCCAATGATTGTCAATGATCTCTATTTGTTACTTTGACAGTACACAATGTGCCAAAAATTCTTTTCTCTTCCTTTTTAGACGGGCTTGGGACCGGATTCGACGGAACTACGGCGTCGTCTCCATCCCCTCAATTTTAATGGTTGAACTTTTTACGACATAACAGAAAGAAAGTAGCCTATTACATGCCTCTGAGATGCACAATTTGATTGAGCCGCGCCTAATAGACATTTTTTCCAATGGTTTTTGGCTGTGAAATGATATCGTGTCTGTTAGTATGTTTCAACAATGGATTGCAACAGGTGCTTGTAGTGTTGTGCTTCAATGAAATGTCTTTGTTGTACTTCAAAAATATGTATCCTAATGAAATCGGCCTGAACGTTATTGGAAATTTTAGAAAATGTTCGCTTGCATAGAATTGTGAATTCGGTATCTACGAATTTGTTGCTCGGTTTTCTTGAATATTTTCACGACACTTTCAGCTATCATTCTAAGCACTCCTCTGCTTTTGTACTCAACAAGTTAAGGAGAAGTTAAAAAACCTTCGAATGCAGCCAGAAATTTACCGCATTGCAGAGTCTTATTTATCTTGAAGACAATGGAACCTGCAATATATTTTATAACTGCTTCTCACTGAGACTTGCAGGATTGGAAGCGTAGCAATGCTCTTCTGTGAAAATTATGTCATAAAAGCTTGTGTCAACTGCAGGCTGTGAGTCAACCAATACTAATATTAATGTCCTTCAATGGACTGGTACGGCAAGAATTCAGTATTGCGATTTCTTCTAACGGAATGCAGTTACCAAGCCCTCCGTCTCTGAGTAGACTTCTGAAAATCAGCTTCTTATAACGCACTATGAACTGCCTTTTTGTGGGGTTGCTATTATACCTAAGACCAGTGCGAATCCAAGAGAAGAACAGTTCAATGTGGTCTTGGTTCAGCTTATAAAGATGCAGAAACTTGAAAATGTTTGATTCAACGAATCTTTTGTATAAAATTTTGAAGTATCGCAAGCAAGTTATAAATCCAACGAGCCCTATTTTTTGGAGTTAATTAGTTAAAGACCATTCGCTTGGCAACTGGAATTGTTTGTGCAGTTTTGCACTACACACCGTAATATATCTGTTGTTTAAAAATTTCACACTGAGTATTAATATTGAGGCTGCACAAACGGGAAAAATTCGAAAAAACCGATATTTGAGTTGTGGCAATTTTTTGTCATATCATTTTGCCTATGTAATGTTGCAACTAATTTTGAGTGACTAATTGAATGTATTTTACGGGGTCTCAGCTGGAAATCGTGTCTAATGTAGCTAGATGGCATCATAGTCACGAAAAAGCTTCTCTGAACAAGTAAAAACCTAGAGGTGTTTATCAGATTCCGAGTGGCGAATCTGACTAGAGCGACTTCAATGCCATCGCAAAGGAGCCTTGCTTGGAAATGTTGACATACTTTCTCGTCAACCTTACCAGCCAAGCTGCCAACGTTGCCATCGTTTGGAGATAAAGGCTGCCACGAACAAGAAACGCTTAACATATGTGTCACCAGCTAAAGGATAGTCAGTCAGAACTGCTGGCCAAAAAAATGTGCGATGAAAATCCTACACACATCATTGTCGTCAAAAGCCCGGAATGAAAATCATTCGTGAAATGAAGGTCGAAAACGTGGAAACGTCCTTTGGACGCTTTGCTTGAATCTGTGAAACTTCCATCTGCTGTATATGGCGGACTACTTTTAGTGTGAAGCATCAATCGTCTCGATGTAATTTATTGCGAATTGGCTGAGTCGATATGGAGTTCTAGCCTAACTAAACTCCGACCGACTAAGGGTGAAATTTTGAATCACAGCTGTTTTGTTCAGGTTCTTGGAACCTCCAAGAACAGAACAACACCGCTTTAACTGCATTCCTATGGGATATTCGAATGGTTTAATAAGTTAGTAATTGATCATCTTTTTAAAGTTGTCGATGAAAAACAAAACGACCGGCTCAAGCACATTCCATAGTTTCTGATGTCTTTGAGGACATGCATGCACTCGACAACGTCTAAGACTTCGTTCAAAGTAGTCTTCAGAAAAACGGTACGGATTCCAGTAGATTATAAGTACAGACTGCCATCTGAAACTCTAAAGCTAGTTACAAATTATATCAACCGATTGCACAGCGTTTGATCAACGTGCCGTCAAGTTGATTTTGATTCTTCTGAAGAAACAATACGACCTTAAAACGGACAGCGCTAGTTTTTCAATGATCGGCTAGGAGTAATGTAACCCAGGACAATGAAAGAGACTATTTTTGAAGCTACAACGCGATTGGAAAGGAAAGGAAAGTGGGTGAATAATGTCGTATACACGATCAATGAATTTGGGAAATTAAGACCATAAATAATAGTTGTTCATTCTACCAGGTTTACACTTGTTCATTCAAACTGTCGTAGATTTAATTCATGTCGAATAGATCTGATGAGTAATGCGTCATAAAATTTCTACGTCTTCAAAATCAGCGTTAACACTGTCGATTTGTATGATTTCGAAGCTTTTTAAAACCCTTGAAAGCTTGGTTACGCTTTGAAGTTAAAAACGTCAGCATATATACTTCTAAAAGCCCTTAGAGTGCAAATGTGGGAGTCTCTTGCCGAGTTGTAGGTGGTACCAAGGCATTGCATTTTTCAGGTATATCCGAATAGATTGCATTTCATGTAATAAAAAGTTGATCATTATTTCTGTCATGAAATTTCTATGCTCCCCTAATATAGAAATCTTTCAAACTTATACAAGACTTTAGATATTGCTCAATACCATCAAATCGTCTTATTTTATCTTCTGAAACAGTTTTTCTCGACCTTTTTGGGTATATGTATGTCAGATTTCAAAATGTTCTGTTGTTAATCTGTAAAACAATAAACACTTTTGAATAGTATTTCTTATTGCAAATCAATTAACATTTAAATTCACACACATATATACAACATCACATGCATATAAGATTTAGTCAATTATTTAGTAGAAAACATTGATGTATGTGCACTTACCAATAGAGTGCATTTCTGTTAAAAACTGATTAATTTTCACTACTAAACACTTTAATCATTTCAAAACCTTAATAAATCACTTCTTCAGCATTCAAAACTTGAACTGGACTTATCACCTGATCTCGGCTTATAAATACTTTTTATGACACCAAAAAATCAAAATTTTACTATATGTTACTTCAGGATTTCCGATGCGGGCTTTGCCACCCTAACTTTTTTTTTATTCCATAACGCTGAAATCGGATTGAAATTTGCTCATGATTTAATTTTACTACAATAAATCTCATATATTTTAGCAAAACAGTTAACTTAAACCTCAGTCATTCAGAATTTCTAGAGCAACGACATATTTATTCCAGAGCTGGTTTCTTCTGTATCCATCCTCACACGACAAAATATATATAATTATATGTATATACAGGATGTTTTGTGTTCCTCCTTTGGATTAACATCCCCCTCTCAAAGGATTTTTTTCTCGGTACACTTCAAGGAGTACGTCCTGTCATTTAATGCCACTGTATACGGTTGTAATATTTAAATTTCGCGCCTTTTGCTCAATTGACTTGCGCTGTCTTGTGTGTCAAGTGTATTTTCACTCACTCCATCTTGTCACTTTACTCTGTGAACATTACTAGCCGCCGGTATATTATAACGTGAACTTAATCAAGTTTTTGCTATTTTCGTTATATAAACTACGTGTTTTCATTAAATATCAACAGGTTATCGGCCCAGTGTGTCCAATTAGTTAAAATCAGTGAACAAAAGTTACTAAACTCAGTGTTCTATACGTCTGCACGTCCGCACTTAACCTCAACCGCAACGTGCTCAGTTTCAAGAAGTTTAAGTTGTTCTCCGATATACAACTAACATGTCATCGTCAAATAACTCATTGTCGAGCCTACTAATCTGACCAAAGAAATTGACAAAAAGCGTGACACCAAGGCTAGATCAAAATTAATTCTTCTTGTGGATCCTGTGAATTATATTCATATTCAAGAATCAAGCACTGAAAAGGAGGTTTGGAATAACTTATCCCGTGCTTTTGATGACTCAGGACTAACACGCCGGGTTGGTCTACTGCCAGACGTATGCAACACTACACTGGCAGGATGTTCAAATGTGGAGAAATACGTTAGTAAAATTATGACAACAGCACATAAATTATTGGCTTTCATGTAGACGACGAATGGCTTGGTACGCTACTATTGTCTGGCGTTCCAGAGAGTTACAAGCCAATGATAATAGCAATTAAAAGCTCAGGTATGAAGATTAGCTCCGACTCAATAAAATCTAAAATTCTACAAGATGTCAAACAAACTGGAAGCAATTCAACTTCAGCTTCATAATAAAAACAAAAGTTTTTCAAAAGGCCCCGTTGTTATACTTGCAACAAATATGGTCATAAAAGTCCTGACTATAAATCAAAACCCAACAAGAATCAGAAGAATAAAGAAAGTAAACAGAACCAATCATCCTATGCAGCTGTATTTATTGCTTCTTCTGGTTACTCTGACGACTGGTATGTTGATTCCGGTGCCTCAATACACATGACCTAACACAAGAATTTGTTTATAGAAGAAACAAATTCAGATATAAAAACTATTAAAGTTGCAAATAACAAATCCTTACCCGTTCAAAACTCCGGAAAAATAAGCTTATGTGTTCATAATGAGAGGTCAACAAAACGAAATATTGTATACAAATGTGCTCTATGTGCCTGAATTAGCAACAAACCTGCTGTCAGTTAGTCAAATAATTAAGAATGGTGGCCAATTGAAGTTTAGTAAGAATGGCTGTATTATACTGAACCAAAACAATGTCATAGTATCAACAGCAAGCTTGATAAATAATATGTATCGTTTGAACATGCCTGCAGCACATGCATGCACATCAGATGTTATCGAGAAGATATCTACCTGTGGCACCATAGGATGGGTCATTTAAATTTTCAAAGCTTGAGCAAATTGACTGAGAATATTGCTGATTTAAAGCTTGGTATACAAGTAAGTAATGTGAAATGTATAACGTGTCAGGAAGGAAAACAAACACGTTTACCATTTAAAAGTCAAGGGTCTCAGAGTAAAGACCTGCTTGAACTTATTCACTCCGACATTTGTGGACCAATGGAAACTCAGTCATTCGGCAAAGCTAGATATTTTGTGACATTTCTAGATGATTACTCAAAGAAGATATTTGTATATGTAATGCATAACAAATCAGAAGTCCTAGAAAAATTTATTGAATTTAAAAGGTTAGTTGAGAATCAGTTAAACCGTACAATTAAAACTCTCAGAACTGACAATGGACTTGAATATGTAAAAATAAATTTTTCAAACTTTCTCAAAGATGCTGGAACCATACATCAGACGACCACACCTTACACTCCAGAACAAAATGGCACAGCCGAACGAATGAATAAAACCTTGATAGAAAGAGCAAAATGCATGATGTTGAATGCCAACCCACCTAAAATTTATTGGGCTGAAGCAATCCACACGGCTGCTTACATTATAAACCGCTCTCCGACTAAATCTCTGTGCTATAAAACACCAGAAGAGATGTGGACTGGACAAAAACCCAATGTCAGCCATATGAGAACATTTGGATGTGAAGAAATTTCAAGCAACGACTCATTTAATACTGTAACTGAAAGTAAATCACAGTCAGACAGTGAGTACTTCCCCGATGAAAACATAGAATCTTCACCAGAAAGGAATATTACAGTCAGAACACGAAGACAAGTTCTAAATTCTCAGAAACAAGAAGAAAGCTCTTACATGTGTTTTGATGAACTATTATTAAATTATGAAGTTCCTGATAACTATGAAAAAGCAATGAAGTCTGTTGATGCTTTAAAATGGATAAAATCAATAAAAGGAGATCTTGATGCTCATCAACAAAATGAAACACGGACATTAGTTGATAAAACTCCTGATATGCGAGTAATTGGATGTAAGTGGGTATTTCGTATCAAAGAAGAATCTTCAGGACCACGATACAAATCTCGGCTTTGTGCGAAAGGATACTCAGAAACCAAAGGCATTGACTGTCAAGAAACATTTGCACCCACTGTCAAGTATGATTCTATCCGCCTATTACTCTCAGAAGTTGCCCAACATAACCTTCAGATAATACAATTAGACATAAAAACAGCTTTTCTGTATGGTGAGCTTGTAGAGAACATATACATGACTATACCTGAAGGCTTAACCGGCAAGACTAATAAGGTATGTAAGCTCAATAAATCATTATATGGCTTAAAACAATCTACCAGAAGCTGGAACTCTAAATTTGATTCAGTTTTACAGAAGTTCGGGCTAGTTAATAGTATAGCTGATCAGTGTGTATGTAGGCACTATTAATGGAGAGAAAATGTTCGTTATGTTTATATGTTGACGATGCACTGATATTCTCTAAAGATAGGTCCACCATAAAGGATTTAATTAACGACTTACAGTCAATATTTGAAGTAAACACTTTTCCACTCAGAAATTTTGTTGGAATGGAAATAATAAAATTTGACGATTACATCTTCATACATCAATCAAGATATATTGAAAAACCAATAAATAAATTTAGTTTGAATAATTCTAAACCAAACAGCATTCCATTTAATCCACATACAATATTGGAAAAAGGAGAAGGTGAAACCGAAAAAAACATTCCATATCGGGAAGCCGTTGAATCATTGATGCACCTTGCTACAGTAAGCTGACCTGATATTTCTTTCGCAGTAAGCCTGGCGAGTCGATTTTTAAATTTCTACAATGAAATTCATTGGAATGCTGTGCAGAAAATTTTCAAGTATCTAAAGGAAACAAAAGAGTTTGGCCTTTACTACAAACAATCATCTGAGCCCAATGTTGTAAAAGGGTATTGTGATGCAGACTTTGCTAATGATCCTAACAAAAGACGTTCAGTCACTGGATACGTTTTTATTAAAAATGGAGGAGCAGTAACATGGGCCTCAGAGACAACAGACAGTGGCCCTATCAACCACTGAAGCAGAATTTATGGCAGCCTGTGCTGCTACAAAAGAAGTAATGTGGATTAAACAGTTACTATCTGATATTGGTGAATTTAATCAAAAGTCTGTGTGTTTAAATTTAGACAATCAAAGTGCTATCAGTGTAATCAAAAACACTAGCTTTCACAAACGATGCAAACATATAGACATTGAGTTTCATTTCATTAAAGAAAAATACTACGATAAAATTATTGAATTAAACTATGTGTGCAGTGATGAACAATATGCTGAAATTTTTACCAAACCTCTGTGTAAAATTAAGTTTTGTTATTTAACCCTTTATGGAGCTATGTTGCACATCTGCAACATACCATTTGAATAAATGTAAAAATATAGCTAAAGCGGAAAGACCAACTTTGCTCAGTGTTGTACAACGGTAACAGAACATTCTCACGAATTAGTAACATATCAGCGGACTATATGGCCACACTTGCATTTATGTGGCCTTGAAATCATAAACACAAACAAACCGGTTTAGCGCTGTTTGAGTTTAGTGTTGAAAAGTGATTTATTGGTGAAATAGTGATTTTTGGCTCTTGAAATTGATGTGAGTATAAGCAAGAGGATGGATTTCAGTAATCAATAATAGGTTTTTTCAAAATCAAGTTTTTTTTACTATTTTTGGACTGATTTTGTTTTGTTGCATAAATGCAACATTGCGCGTACCAAAGTCATTCCGTTAACGGTTTATTCGAATTTGAATGTTGCTTTTTTGAACGTCTCATTCCAAATAAAAGGAAGAAAGGTCCAGCTCAGCATGTTCCTTCAAAAGATGTGAGGTTGGACCAATACGGACACTGGTCAGTTTGGCTGGATAAACGAATGAGATGCAAATTCCCATGCTGTAGTGGGTTTACGCAAACAGCTTGCGAAAATTTTGGGGTTAGCTTGAGCTACAATAAGCAAAATAACTGCTTTGAAAAATTTCATGTACCATAATTTTTTTTGTATTATTGATGCATTTCTGCATCAAACAGTTTTTTTAAGAAAATAAATACTTTTTTTTGTAATGAAATTTTTTAAATTATTTTTACTTTTAACTATGTCCCATTTGTCAACTTGTGTCCGTATAATTAACTAAAATAACGATCCTGCGCCGTAAAGGGTAAAGAGACAAAATTGGAATTAAATTTAGCGATGTAGTTACTAGCAGCTAGTTATTGCTTCAGGATTATGTTTTGTCAAAGTTTAAAACTAAACATTATTTTATGAAGGCTTGATTTAGGAGGAGTGTTGTAATATTTAAATTTCGCTTTTTTGCTCAATTGACTTGCGCTGTCTTGTGTGTCAAGTGTATCTTCACTCACTCCATCTTGTCACTCTACTCCGTGAACATTACTAGCCGCCGGTATATTATAACGTGAACTTAATCAAGTTTTTGCTATTTTCGTTATATAAACTACGTGTTTTCATTAAATATCAACAGGTTATCGGCCCAGTGTGTCCAATTAGTTAAAATCAGTGAACAAAAGTTACTAAACTCAGTGTTCTATACGTCTGCACGTCCGCACTTAACTTCAACCGCAACGTGCTCAGTTTCAAGAAGTTTAAGTTGTTCTCCGATATACAACTAACATGTCATCGTCAAATAACTCATTGTCAAGCCTACTAATCTGACCAAAGAAATTGACAAAAAGCGTGACACCAAGGCTAGATCAAAATTAATTCTTCTTGTGGATCCTGTGAATTATATTCATATTCAAGAATCAAGCACTGAAAAGGAGGTTTGGAATAACTTATCCCGTGCTTTTGATGACTCAGGACTAACACGCCGGGTTGGTCTACTGCCAGACGTATGCAACACTACACTGGCAGGATGTTCAAATGTGGAGAAATACGTTAGTAAAATTATGACAACAGCACATAAATTATTGGCTTTCATGTAGACGACGAATGGCTTGGTACACTTCTATTGTCTGGCGTTCCAGAGAGTTACAAGCCAATGATAATAGCAATTAAAAGCTCAGGTATGAAGATTAGCTCCGACTCAATAAAATCTAAAATTCTACAAGATGTCAAACAAACTGGAAGCAATTCAACTTCAGCTTCATAATAAAAACAAAAGTTTTTCAAAAGGCCCCGTTGTTATACTTGCAACAAATATGGTCATAAAAGTCCTGACTATAAATCAAAACCCAACAAGAATCAGAAGAATAAAGAAAGTAAACATAACCAATCATCCTATGCAGCTGTATTTATTGCTTCTTCTGGTTACTCTGACGACTGGTATGTTGATTCCGGTGCCTCAAAACACATGACCTAGCACAAGAATTTGTTTATAGAAGAAACAAATTCAGATATAAAAACTATTAAAGTTGCAAATAACAAATCCTTTCCCGTTCAAAACTCCGGAAAAATAAGCTTATGTGTTCATAATGAGAGGTCAACAAAACGAAATATTGTATACAAATGTGCTCTATGTGCCTGAATTAGCAACAAACCTGCTGTCAGTTAGTCAAATAATTAAGAATGGTGGCCAATTGAAGTTTAGTAAGAATGGCTGTATTATACTGAACCAAAACAATGTCATAGTATCAACAGCAAGCTTGATAAATAATATGTATCGTTTGAACATGCCTGCAGCACATGCATGCACATCAGATGTTATCGAGAAGATATCTACCTGTGGCACCATAGGATGGGTCATTTAAATTTTCGAAGCTTGAGCAAATTGACTGAGAATATTGCTGATTTAAAGCTTGGTATACAAGTAAGTAATGTGAAATGTATAACGTGTCAGGAAGGAAAACAAACACGTTTACCATTTAAAAGTCAAGGGTCTCAGAGTAAAGATCTGCTTGAACTTATTCACTCCGACATTTGTGGACCAATGGAAACTCAGTCATTCGGCAAAGCTAGATATTTTGTGACATTTCTAGATGATTACTCAAAGAAGATATTTGTATATGTAATGCATAACAAATCAGAAGTCCTAGAAAAATTTATTGAATTTAAAAGGTTAGTTGAGAATCAGTTAAACCGTACAATTAAAACTCTCAGAACTGACAATGGACTTGAATATGTAAAAATAAATTTTTCAAACTTTCTCAAAGATGCTGGAACCATACATCAGACGACCACACCTTACACTCCAGAACAAAATGGCACAGCCGAACGAATGAATAAAACCTTGATAGAAAGAGCAAAATGCATGATGTTGAAGGCCAACCCACCTAAAATTTATTGGGCTGAAGCAATCCACACGGCTGCTTACATTATAAACCGCTCTCCGACTAAATCTCTGTGCTATAAAACACCAGAAGAGATGTGGACTGGACAAAAACCCAATGTCAGCCATATGAGAACATTTGGATGTAAAGAAATTTCCAGCAACGACTCATTTAATACTGTAACTGAAAGTAAATCACAGTCAGGCAGTGAGTACTTCCCCGATGAAAACATAGAATCTTCACCAGAAAGGAATATTACAGTCAGAACACGAAGACAAGTTCTAAATTCTCAGAAACAAGAAGAAAGCTCTTACATGTGTTTTGATGAACTATTATTAAATTATGAAGTTCCTGATAACTATGAAAAAGCAATGAAGTCTGTTGATGCTTTAAAATGGATAAAATCAATAAAAGGAGATCTTGATGCTCATCAACAAAATGAAACACGGACATTAGTTGATAAAACTCCTGATATGCGAGTAATTGGATGTAAGTGGGTATTTCGTATCAAAGAAGAATCTTCAGGACCACGATACAAATCTCGGCTTTGTGCGAAAGGATACTCAGAAACCAAAGGCATTGACTGTCAAGAAACATTTGCACCCACTGTCAAGTATGATTCTATCCGCCTATTACTCTCAGAAGTTGCCCAACATAACCTTCAGATAATACAATTAGACATAAAAACAGCTTTTCTGTATGGTGAGCTTGTAGAGAACATATACATAACTATACCTGAAGGCTTAACCGGCAAGACTAATAAGGTATGTAAGCTCAATAAATCATTATATGGCTTAAAACAATCTACCAGAAGCTGGAACTCTAAATTTGATTCAGTTTTACAGAAGTTCGGGCTAGTTAATAGTATAGCTGATCAGTGTGTATGTAGGCACTATTAATGGAGAGAAAATGTTCGTTATGTTTATATGTTGACGATGCACTGATATTCTCTAAAGATAGGTCCACCATAAAGGATTTAATTAACGACTTACAGTCAATATTTGAAGTAAACACTTTTCCACTCAGAAATTTTGTTGGAATGGAAATAATAAAATTTGACGATTACATCTTCATACATCAATCAAGATATATTGAAAAACCAATAAATAAATTTAGTTTGAATAATTCTAAACCAAACAGCATTCCATTTAATCCACATACAATATTGGAAAAAGGAGAAGGTGGAACCGAAAAAAACATTCCATATCGGGAAGCCATTGAATCATTGATGCACCTTGCTACAGTAAGCTGACCTGATATTTCTTTCGCAGTAAGCCTGGCGAGTCGATTTTTAAATTTCTACAATGAAATTCATTGGATTGCTGTGCAGAAAATTTTCAAGTATCTAAAGGAAACAAAAGAGTTTGGCCTTTACTACAAACAATCATCTGAGCCCAATGTTGTAAAAGGGTATTGTGATGCAGACTTTGCTTATGATCCTAACACAAGACGTTCAGTCACTGGATACGTTTTTATTAAAAATGGAGGAGCAGTAACATGGGCCTCTCAGAGACAACAGACAGTGGCCCTATCAACCACTGAAGCAGAATTTATGGCAGCCTGTGCTGCTACAAAAGAAGTAGTGTGGATTAAACAGTTACTATCTGATATTGGTGAATTTAATCAAAAGTCTGTGTGTTTAAATTTAGACAATCAAAGTGCTATCAGTGTAATCAAAAACACTAGCTTTCACAAACGATGCAAACATATAGACATTAAGTTTCATTTCATTAAAGAAAAATACTACGATAAAATTATTGAATTAAACTATGTGTGCAGTGATGAACAATATGCTGAAATTTTTACCAAACCTCTGTGTAAAATTAAGTTTTGTTATTTAACCCTTTATGGAGCTATGTTGCACATCTGCAACATACCATTTGAATAAATGTAAAAATATAGCTAAAGCGGAAAGACCAACTTTGCTCAGTGTTGTACAACGGTAACAGAACATTCTCACGAATTAGTAACATATCAGCGGACTATATGGCCACACTTGCATTTATGTGGCCTTGAAATCATAAACACAAACAAACCGGTTTAGCGCTGTTTGAGTTTAGTGTTGAAAAGTGATTTATTGGTGAAATAGTGATTTTTGGCTCTTGAAATTGATGTGAGTATAAGCAAGAGGATGGATTTCAGTAATCAATAATAGGTTTTTTCAAAATCAAGTTTTTTTTACTATTTTTGGACTGATTTTGTTTTGTTGCATAAATGCAACATTGCGCGTACCAAAGTCATTCCGTTAACGGTTTATTCGAATTTGAATGTTGCTTTTTTGAACGTCTCATTCCAAATAAAAGGAAGAAAGGTCCAGCTCAGCATGTTCCTCCAAAAGATGTGAGGTTGGACCAATACGGACACTGGTCAGTTTGGCTGGATAAACGAATGAGATGCGAATTCCCATGCTGTAGTGGGTTTACGCAAACAGCTTGCGAAAATTTTGGGGTTAGCTTGAGCTACAATAAGCAAAATAACTGCTTTGAAAAATTTCATGTACCATAATTTTTTTTGTATTATTGATGCATTTCTGCATCAAACAGTTTTTTTAAGAAAATAAATACTTTTTTTTGTAATGAAATTTTTTAAATTATTTTTACTTTTAACTATGTCCCATTTGTCAACTTGTGTCCGTATAATTAACTAAAATAACGATCCTGCGCCGTAAAGGGTAAAGAGACAAAATTGGAATTAAATTTAGCGATGTAGTTACTAGCAGTTAGTTATTGCTTCAGGATTATGTTTTGTCAAAGTTTAAAATTAAACATTATTTTATGAAGGCTTGATTTAGGAGGAGTGTTGTAATATTTAAATTTCGCTTTTTTGCTCAATTGACTTGCGCTGTCTTGTGTGTCAAGTGTATCTTCACTCACTCCATCTTGTCACTCTACTCCGTGAACATTACTAGCCGCCGGTATATTATAACGTGAACTTAATCAAGTTTTTGCTATTTTCGTTATATAAACTACGTGTTTTCAATAAATATCAACATACACAAAACACCCTGCATAAGTTAAATATCCATCTGATTTTAGCAAACAATATTTATTTAGTACAGTTATATCACAAACTCCGACCACCCACATTTCTCATAAATATGAAACCAAACACCTAAAGTCCTCAAATCAAACACTCGCACTCGAAACCATATTTTAAATAATTAATATCACATACGTGCATGCTTATCTAAAAATTCCCAAATCCTTCTTATTAACTAATTGCCAACGTAAGATAAAACCAAAGCATCTTGCTTATCTTTGTCGCCGATTTCTATAAACATCGGCCCGCGTTTATCTTTCGTCGCGACGTTCACTTGAGCGCGCTTATCTTTTTGTATACTGATCCAAAGACTAAGATTCTTTTTTTTTTGGACGATTCGAAAGATTGTAATGGTAGGAAGTAAATTAAGAAAATTCAGTCGAGTCCGTGCTTTTGACAAAACCACATCTCATTAAATTTCTAAAACTATTTTTTGATCATATTTTATAAATAAAATATTAATTAAAGTATTCGTCGTTTTATTGATAATTGCCCCCATTTTTAAAGTGCCCTATTTACGAGCACGCATCACATTGTTGGCGCAGTCGGTTTCGGAAGAATATTTCTTCGGTTATTTAACGGGGAGTAAATCAATAAAATAAAGCGCGGAAAGTTATAGAGTGCCGACCTAAAACCATTATCCTGCGAAAGATCAGTGAAGTGTGAAGTGAAAAATAGCACCTATATATTTGTTTGGATACTCGACACAACTCAAGATCGAAAACTTGCTGCCATGTCACTGGAAAAGGAAGAATCAAACCTTTTGTCTATTAACATAGACCCTATTGCATACAACAACCAAATTCCAACATTCGATTGTGAAAGGACCCAACTAAAGCCCTTTTTCGACGCGGTGGACGTTACTACACCAGCACTAGGAAAATACAACGCCTCATCACAACATCTAAAGCTAGAATTTTAGTTGACATAAATAATCATATCCATAAATGGGAGGATATAAAAAACCTACTATATTCTAACTTCACGGATGGCCGAAGCAGTTTTTTGTTAGCCGACGAACTTATAAGTTGTAAGCAGACTAATTCAATTATCAATTTTTACAATAATATCGTTAATAAACTTGCAATTTTGAATATAAAAACGGAGTTGGAAGTAGACAAAAGTTCGCCGGAATTACCTCAGAGAATAGAGTCAAATAAAAGACTCGCCCTTAATGTTTTTAAAAACAAACTGCTCGAGCCAGCAAGAACATTTATTGCTTGTAGAAACCCTTCTTCACTAGAAGTTGCTCTTAATATGCTTCAGGAAGCGGGTTACCTCTACTCTAATTCATCAGATAAAACAAATTTTAATCACATGCAAAGAAATTCATTTGAAACTAACTACCCCAGTCCTCAGTTTCAGCCACCAAGCTCTTCACAAGTTAATTTTAGAAAACTTAACCAACATACTAACCAACCTCATACTTATCAAGTTACTCATAGTAACAATTTCCCATCCAATCGATGGCGAAACTCTAACAATTATTACCAATCACAAAATCATTTGCATCAACAACGTTTTAATAATCGCGACTTAACCTTTAACAATAGCGACATTAACCGCTCACAACAAAGCCGAATTAGACGCTTTGGTAGACCATTACCAATGGATATTGACACTTCTACACAGACTGCACATATAAACGTAATTACAGAAAATTTTCCTTTCCATGCCTCAGAAACTCAACTTTCGGAGCGAAATTACCCTATATCAAAATAAAATCAAACACACGCTCATTAAGATTCGTTCTAGATACAGGCGCAAGCATGAGCGTCATAAAACCCGGATTATGTGCACCACATCTAAAAAAAACCTATTGATAAATTTTTTGTTTCTACTCTTAACTCAAAAATCGAGTGAAACCAAATAATCGAAATTGAGCCATTCTCCGAATTCGGAGGTAATTCAACATTTAAATTTATTGAAACAGATTTTCACGGCTTCTTCGATGGCCTTATTGGCAATAACATTTTCTTTAATTATGACACAAAAATTGACCTTAGAAATAGGAAACTTATTGTAGACCAAAATATTATACCATTATACTTCGAGCAAGAAGAAGAAAACTACGAAAGCATTGCAAAAATTCACTGTAACGATACTGCCGTCGAATTTATTTGCCGCCCATCTCCTTCTGACTTACTAAAACTTATCCGAGTAGATCATCTTAATAAAGAAGAGAAAACCAAGCTTTTTAACCTTTTGATAAAGCACAAGCATACCTTTTACCAAGATGGAATGGACTTATCATTCACAAATTCACTAAAACACGAAATAAAAACTTTCCATAATAACCCCATATACACAAAAAACTATAGATACCCAGAAATTCATAAACAGGAAGTTGAAAAACAAATTAACGATATGCTTCAGCAGGGAATCATACGAAACAGTTCCTCACCCTATTCATCTCCACTGTGGATAGTCCCCAAAAAGCAAGACGTATCAGGAAAACAGAAGTGGAGAATAGTTATCGATTACCGAAAAATCAACGAAATCACTGTTGATGATAAATTCCCCATACCTAACATAGATGACATTCTCGATAAATTGGGCCGAGCAATGTACTTTACAACGATTGATTTGGCTAAGGGTTTCCACCAAATCGAAATTTCAGAAAAAGATATCCCCAAAACAGCTGTCTCAACTAATAGTGGCCATTATGAATTCACGAGAATGCCTTTCGGCTTGAAAAATGCGCCAGCTACCTTCCAGAGGCTTATGAACTATATTTTACAACCCTACATCGGTAAAATTTGTTTCGTGTATCTCGATGATGTTATTGTATTCAGTACCTCACTCCAAGAACATTTAGTGTCTTTAGAGAAAATATTTAAAACCTTACACGAACACAATCTTAAAATACAGATGGACAAGTCAGAATTTCTGAAAAAAGAAACGGAATTTTTGCAAATTAAACAATTCCTCGGTCTGGTCGGATACTATATAAAATTTATTCAGGACTTTTCTAAAATTGCTAAACCCTTAACTTTACGATTGAAAAAGGTACAAAAATAAACCCTCAAGACAAAGACTATGTCGAATCCTTTGAAAATCTCAAACTACTCAAAATGAGCGACCCAATACTGATTTATCCTGACTTTAATGAAAAATTCGTACTTACAACGGATGCTACAAATTACGCTATTGGAGCTGTGTTGTCTCAAAAAGGGCATCCCATTTGTTTTGCTAGTCGTACTCTCAACGAACATGAGATTAATTATTCCGTGATTGAAAAGGAATTGCTAGCAATCGTATGGGCTACGAAATATTTTCGCCCGTATATTTATGGCAGGAAGTTCACTATAAGAACTGACCACAAACCCCTTACTTGGGTTGCAAACTTAAAGGAACCAAATCCGAAACTTCAAAGATGGAAGTCAAAATTAGAGGAATATAACTATGAGGTAGAGTTTATTAAAGGTAAGGACAACGTTGTAGCGGACGCTTTGTCTCGACCCGAAATTCATTTAAACAGCCAAGATTGTAGTTCAATGGGAGCTACAATTCACAGTGCCGAAGAGGATAACTCACTATATATACAAATCTCCGAAAAACCCCTTAATATCTATAGAAATCAAATTATTATAAAAAAAGGAACTACCAACTCAACAAAAAAGCGTATCATTTTTGTAAGACAAAGATTAACCTTCATTACCAAAGAACCAAACGAAAAATTCATGATGTATATAATTAAAAATCATTTACCCGACAAAGGGATTGTTGGCCTGTATGCACCAGATATTCAAGTTTTCAATACTTTTCAAAATGAATACCTTAAATTTATTAACCCTCATAGTAAAGTCAAAATTGTAAAATGTCCCTATCTTCTTTACGATTGTGAGAACCTTGCCCAAATTCAGGAAGAAATTTTAAGAGAACACATCAGAAACAATCATTGAGGAATAGATGAAGTTTGCAGGGAACTAAAAGACAAATATTATTACCCAAACTTGAAAATCCGCATCACTAAAATCATAAATAACTGTAATACCTGCAACATTGCGAAGTATGAGCGTAAACCTTACAAACCACCATTTTTTAAAACCATTATACCCACTAAACCTCATGAAATAGTTCACATGGACATTTGGTTCAAAGATAAAAACACTATGTACTTAACTCTTATCGACAAATTTACTAAATTCGCCCAAGCCATTCCAATCAAAAGTCGAAATTGGCCAGACATAAAAACCGCATTGAACACATATTTTGGATCATGCTCAATACCAAAAAAAATTATTACAGATAATGAAGCTGCTTTTACACTAAATTTAAAAAACTTCAAGGAAGAAGAAAATATTCACATACATTTTACAACCCCCGGTTTAAAGACAGGTAACTCAGATATCGAACGGTTCCATAATACCCTGAATGAACATATAAGAACTATGTCCAAAGAAAGGCGAAATAAACCAGATAATTACGTATGCGTACAAGAAGCTGTTAAATATTACAATTATACACATCATTCTACAACGGGAGAAAAGCCCATTGAAATTCACAATGGAATAATACCCCCTGAAAAATTTCTCGACATAAGAAACAAAATTCTGCACAAACAAGAGATACGCCTTGCATATCACAATAAGAAAAGATCCGAAACTGATCTCAATCCCAACTTTATAAAAAATGTTCACAGAAAGAAAAAGCTAGGACCACATTTTAAACAAAAACCAAACCTCAAAAGACCTACCCACAAGAAAGTCTTAATGAGAGCTAAAAAGTTCCAAACTAACAAAATATCTTTTCAGGCACCATCTTGCTCACATTATGTCTCTTTGCCGCATGTACGAACTCACAATTCATAGAAGTGAATGAAATCAAACAACATATGATAATTTTACAAATACCATTCATATTGTAAATACTACTTTATACCAAGAATCTCTTGAATCTGTCCGCTTCAGTATCAACAATTCAATTTTCAAACAAGATTCTTCGATACAAATTTTAGAGCAACAAATTTCTGATAAATTAAACACACTTAAGCCCCATAGAGAAAAAAGAGGTTTAATTAATCTTCATGGAAAGTTTTTGAAATGGGTTGGAGTAACAATGGACGATGACGACAGACAAGACATCAATAACCACTTTGAAAAAATTGAAGACGACGTTGCAGACGACATTAACAAACTAATTACTAATAACAGAAACATTAACAATAATATTCCGAAACTTACAAACCACATTAATTCCCAACAAACGATAATCACTAACAAAATTAACCAGCTTATGGCTGAAACTGATTCGCTTGAGGAAAAGTTTGAAGAGTTTAAAGTAAAAAGCGAAATTATCGAAAACTATATATCTAAAATCGAAGATGTTATTATGGCAAATAACCAGGTCATATTGAGCAAAAGTATTTTGAACACCCAAGAAATTTTTCTCCACAAAATAGACACATTTTAAATTACAGAATATTCGAATCTCAGTGGCTCAACAAAACACAATTATAATAATTGTTTTACAGGTTCCAAACTTTACGTCTAGCAAATATTATAGAACATTAATTGTCCCTATCCCAAACAAAGATAAAAATTTTGAACTATTCACAAGCTACTCTGAAATTCTTATAAATCAATTAAATGTATTCGAATATTCTGGCAAAAATCTTAAAAGAAAGTTAAAGGCTGTTTCCGAAAAATGTATAGCAAACACCTTAAAAACCAATGTTCACAATTGTAAAATGGTCAATAATACTAAATCAGAAATTTCAAAAATAGCACCAAATATTGTAATAACAAAAAATTTAAATAGAACACTTTTATACCAAAATTGTAATGACCATAAAATCGAAATCCAAGGAAACAACATTGTTAAATTTGAAAAATGCAAAATATCAATTTTAAACAACACTTTTCACTATAAACTCGAACAATACAAAGAATATGTAATCCTACCAAATACTATGAAGAAAATTAAATATGCAATTGAAGAACCTTATGTCAAAATTTAAAGGAAATCAACATTCAAAAATATAAACATGTAACTAGTAATTGGATCAGTATCACTACCGATATCATAATCATCATTTTATTAGCAACCGTCATTTTCATAATTTATCTCAAATATAAAAATAAAATTCGACCGCTCACAATTCAAATTTGATTCGTCAGGAGCCGAATCCTATGGAGGGAGAAGTTATATCACAAACTCCGACCAACCACATTTCTCATAAATATGAAACCAAACACCTAAAGTCCTCAAATCAAACACTCGCACTCGAAACCATATTTTAAATAATTAATATCACATACGTGCATGCTTATCTAAAAATTCCCAAATCCTTCTTATTAACTAATTGCCAACGTAAGATAAAACCAAAGCCTCTTGCTTATCTTTGTCGCCGATTTCTATAAACATCGGCCCGCGTTTATCTTTCGTCGCGACGTTCACTTGAGCGCGAGTTATATTATTTAGTCAATACGGAAAAGAAATATAAAATAAAATGCACGATTATTTGAAACCAAATTTTATTTAATCCAATCGTCACGATCCGGCAAGAACTCAACTCAAACTGAATCAAAAGTGCTAATTGCAACTTTCCCATGAGCTGCTTGTTTTAAAATATTTGCCTAAGTGTTTTCCCAGATGGTTCAGGTAACGTCACGTTGCTTGAAGCATCTGTGGTGTACATTGTCCCAGACGGTTCAGGTAACGTCACGTTGGTCACGTTGCCTGAAGCATTTGTGGTATACATAACCTCTCCTCGGTTGGAGTAAGACTTCTCCGGAAGTCTTTGATTTAAAATTTCCTTTTTATTTATTATCTTGAATTGAGTTTTTTTACCTTTTTTCCAAATTATTACAACACCGATGACTATTACAATAATGATTGTCAATGATAGGCTAATTCCATATGAAACATTTCTATGAAATTTTAATTCTTTGATTTCTTTTATATTCTCAAAATGTTTAAATACAATATTATCAAAAGTTACTGCTTTTACATAAGACTGATTTAAGTTATTGTTTGGATAAAAATATTTATCTCTTATAGTTTTCTTCTGATTATAAAAGGTCTCTTCATACATTTTAATTTCGCAATTATAAAATGAGATCAAATAATTTTTAATTAACGTTATATTTCTGTCATCACAATTTTGAATTATCTTTTCCTTTTCAGCATTTTTTATTAATAACGTTTCATCGTCTAGAACTTCAATTTTTGTTTTATTGTTATATCTTAATTGACACTTATTTTTCCAAACACAATTTTTACTGGGTTTCAATTCTTTTAACATTAAATTTTCTTGATATGTTAGGACTCTGCCTTCAATTTCTACAATTTGTTCATTATTTTCTTCTATCTCTAAAAAATTCTTATTTGGTAACGGTGTAACTAATTTTAAATCAGTTTGAACATAACTTTGGGGTATCTTGATTGCAATTACTAAGAGTTCATCTTTATATGTCATAATTCCTAGTTTTGTCAATTTTAATTTATAAAAATCGATATTATACAATTCTAATTCTTCTGCTGTTAGTATACTTGGATGTACAATATTATGCTTTGCCGATGCAATATTATCTTGTATTTGGCTTACTTTATTCTCTAAATATCTTAATTTTATCATTTGATCTAAGTACAAAGATTTTCTCACAATTTCATTACTTTGTTTTCTAAGTTCATCGAATGCTTTTGTCATTTTAATTCTGTCTTCTTCTATTGCTTTTTTTAGTATATTCTCTTGTATCGTTAAAATGTGTATTTATTGTAATTTGTTTGTTGACTGTAGTTATAACGTTATGGTTATTTTCATCCACTACCTTTAAATGTTCTAATATCTCCTGTCTGTCGTCATCGTTCATTGTTCCTAATAACCATTTTTGTACTGTACCTCCCAAATTTATTAAACCTCTTTTCATTCTTATATCGTTGGGCATTATGGACTTGATTTTTGCTCTAATTGTATTAATTTCAGTTTGTATTAAATTTTTATTGTCTATGTCGAATTGGTTTACGTTTTCCTCGATTTTTGTTAGTATATGGTTTATTTCCTTAGGATCAATAATGTGTAATAACGTATTTGTTCGATTAACTATTTCCACTTCTCGCAGATTAATCTGTATATACCCTGCTTCTTCGTATATTGGATTAACTTGTAGTAGCCCTAGTGTTATTGGTGTCGTCATGAGGAATATCATTATGATGCTGAATATCTGTGGATTTCAATGGTCTTTTAATATTTGTAACATGAACATTTTTCAAAGATTTTATTCTATAGTAGGGTTCATCTTTGTGTCTAAGTCTTTTATAGTTTCTAATAAGTCCTACTAATCTATTTTCTGTATAACTTTCCCTATTCTTATTTCTTTTCTTGATTATACGACTTTTGTTTTATTAATTCTTTCTTGAAGTTTTTCAACTTGTACATATTCTTTAGCTTCCTTAGGGGTACACCTAATTGTCGAATGATACCGTTCGTTATAGTTTCCTATAGCCATCTGTATCTTCATTTCTACTGAAAGTTCACTATCCTCAATACCTGTTATCTTTTCTAAGAGGGTTGAGTGTAGTCTCTCGATGTCAGCATTTCCAGTGTGACTATTTGGCTTTGTATGATGAACCTCAACATTTTCTGCTTTAAGGTACTCCATCAATTGCTTCGCTCTGAATTCATTGTCCATTACTAATTTGTTTGGTCTTCCGAATTTAGCGAAATGTTCCATTATGAGAGCTTTCTTCGCTCTCCAGTTTCGATCTGCTATGCAATAAGCTGCTGCAAACTTGGTTAATTTGTCAATTATTGTTACAAAAGCCTGTTTCTTAAAATGGAATATATCTAAGTGAATTATGTCGTTTTTGGCTTTAGGCATTTCAGTAAGTAAGAACTTTGGTTTGATAGGTTTCCTATCATACTTAATTTGTTGACATTTCTCACAGTTGTTTATAATTAACTGAATATGTTGTCTTAATTTGGGAAAATATATTTTATCTTTTAAATTGTAATAACATTCATTTATTCCACTATGCATGGATTCTTTAGTGTGATAAAGCGATAATTGTCTATGAAGTTCTTCTTCAGTTAATATCTCTTTAGCTCTTTTAGAACATCGAACAAATTTTGTACTTGCATCTTCTGAAAACATTGATATAAGGATTAACTGAATTTTATGGTAATCTGTGTCAGCTACTTCTGAATAGATTCCTGTATATCCTTGTTTAATATATCTTTTCAATTTATCCCTTATTACATTTTCGTTATCTAATGGATTTATTTCAATTATTCTTCTTCTATATAACGTAATTATTTCTTCGCTGGGACTATAGGTTAGTATTAATTGCGTTTTATATTTATTGACAATATCTTCTTTTATTCCTATATGGTCTAGCCTTTGTTCGTCCACCGAATGCATTGTATCCGACATTAATAAATTTGATTCTAAATCATTTTCGTCATTAATTTTTTGTACGTTTTCTAATCTACTCAAATAGTCTGCCACTTTATTTTCCTTGCCCTGTAAATATTCAATTTCGTAGTTAAACTCTTGAAGCTTTAATAATCACCTTTGATGTCTTTGTGAAAATTCTTTTCCTTTGTATTTACTATTAAGATATTTAATGGGGACATGATCTGTCACAATTTTAAATTTTTTTCCGTACAAGTAAGGCCTAAAGTAATTGACAGCATAAACAATTGCCAAAAATTCTTTGTCCGTCGTAGAGTAATTTTTTTCATGATTGTTTAATGTTCTCAAAATATAACAAACAGGATGCCCTTGTTGTGACAAAACTGCTCCAATAGCATGATCACTAGCATCTGTCGTTACAACAAAAGGTTTATCGTATTCTGGATATTTTAATATTGGATGTGCTGTTATTAGACTTTTAAGATTTTCGAATGCTGCTGTGTATTGTGGATCATTAATGTTTATCTTGTTATCTTTTTTAGGTACTTTATCATGGGATACGCTATTTTTGAGTAATCCTTGATAAACTTTCAATAATACCCGGTCACTCCTAGGAAACCCTTTAACTGTTTTTCTGTCTTAGGTACGACTATTTCTTGTATCGTTTTAATCTTTTCTGGATTAGGTTTAATTCCTTCCACTGTTAAAACATGCCCTAAAAATTCTGTATCTCTTTTTAGAAAACTGCATTTGTCTACCTGGATTTTTAAATTGTGCTCTTGTAGTCTGGAAAATATTTTGCTTAATGATTTCTCATGTTCTTCCAAAGTTGTAGAGAACACCAGAATATCATCGAGATATACCACACATATTTGATTAATATATTCTCGCAATATTTCGCTCATTAATCGCTGAAATGTAGCCGGGGCATTTTTCAGGCCAAACGGCATACGAACATATTCATACAATCCAGCTGGAGTTACAAAAGCGGTTTTTTCAATATCTTTTTCTGCTACCAGTATTTGGTGGTACCCTTTTGCCAAGTCCAAAGTACTGAAATATTGTGCTTTCCCTAGCTTGTCTAAAATGCTATCGATATTGGGAAGGGGATATTTATCATCAATTGTTACTTGGTTTAACCTCCTATAATCGACAACAATCCTAAATTTTTTAACACCTGAATTATCCTTCTTTTTTGGTACTACTATAATTGGTGAGCTATATCTACTACTATTCTTCCTAATTATGCCTTGGTTCTCCATTTCTTCCATTTGTCGTCGTACTTCAGCTTCGTGCTGAGGTGGGTAACGATAAAGCTTGGAATTAATTTGCTCATTTGTTGTGGTTTTTATTTCATGAACCACAGTATTAGTGCTTGTTAAAATGTCACCTTCTTTAAATAGAAGTTTGTGATATTTTTTAATTAATTTGTTAACCATATTCCGTTCTCTTTCATTTAAATGATCTAATATAAGATTTTGTACTTCACTTACTTCTAAAACATTAACCTCTTCTTGGACGGTTTTTGTCAAGAACGGAAGACTCACTGTATTAGTCATAATGATTTCTTTATTTTCTATACTTATTTCTTTTACATTTTTTGTTATCCAGTCCATTCCTACCAAAAGAGCATATGGTTTGTCTAATTTCATCGCAATCCATTTCATTCTACCCTTTTCTGGAAACTTAAATTCTATTGGACATAGAGTTGCAACTGTTTTATTAGGTTTATCTACTTCACCTTGAATAGTGTTAATTACTGTTGAAGTATTACTCAGAATTTGATATTTAGAAGATGGGAATTTATTTTCATTCAATATACTTATAGTTGAGCCTGTATCTACTAGTGCTAAACATGTCTCGTTTTGTATTGTTAGTGTTATGAAAATTTTGCTTTGTTCCGAGGCTAATTTATAAAAAAAGCGTCATCAATAGTATTTGTTGCTGGTCTACTAATAGTATCTACTTCCATTGGTTCTGGTGTTTGTCTTGACTGTTGAGTTCTGTTATTCTGTCGAATATTATTGTAATTATAATTATTATAAGTCTGTCTTGGCTGTAAGTTATTAGTTCTATATTGTCCTGTTCTATTCTGATAACCACTGTTTTGATAATACGTTCTTTCAAATCTTTGATTACTTTGTTGAGCATTCATTTTCTTTTCAAATTTATTGTTCTCATGATTTTTACTAAAATTTTTGCTAATCAGATTCATATTTAAATTGTTTTGATCCTGACCTATAAAACTATTCACTATATCTCTGATTACTGTTAATCGATTTTGCGTCATTATAGCATAAGCTAATGAACCTGACACTAATTCTTTTGTTCGCTGGATAAGCATTCCATTGAAAATTTCTGTCATAATTGCACCATTTACGTCAAAAGCTGCGAATTCTGTTATATCTTCTACTATGCTTCTTAATTTATTGTCCAAATCTTTAATATTACTTACTCTTAATGTACTAATTTCCCTGGTTATTGTCATCTGATCTTTCGATGATTTGTAATGCCTTTTTAGTTGCTGCTTACATTCGTCCCAATTAGCTGGAGGATTTACCTTCAATCAATTTTTTGCACTTCCTTGGATTTTTTCGTTATAGATGATCTGGAACACCCTATCGGCTTCGTCTTCATGTTCCGCTAAAGCTGTAGTAACAGAATCGACGAACGAATGTAATGTTCCTTTCTCTCCATTGAATATTGGCATGTATCGAATTTCTTTTTCTATTCTTTGCCGTTGGTTTCTGGGCTGATTGTTCTGCGCCATGAGTTGAGTCAACGTCACTATGCACTGCTCGATCTGATTTTGGTTTGCCATTTCAATATTTCTTCTTTGGTTAAATATTTTTTCGCGATTCCTTTGCCTCTCAATTGTGCTGAATTGATTTTCTCCCAGTGTTTCTGCACAAGCCACTAAATTTTAATTTGGGTTATTTTGTTTCTCACTTTATTATTAAGGGGGAAAACTACACAATTTCGTTATTGTTATTTTCTTTCACTGTTATTAACTTCGATTCGATTACACTGGATGTCTTTTCTTCCGATAGACATCCTACCGACTGCGCCAGTTATATTATTTAGTCAATACGGAAAAGAAATATAAAATAAAATGCATGATTATTTGAAACCAAATTTTATTTAATCCAATCGTCACGATCCGGCAAGAACTCAACTCAAACTGAATCAAAAGTGCTAATTGCAACTTTCCCATGAGCTGCTTGTTTTAAAATATTTGCCTAAGTGTTTTCCCAGATGGTTCAGGTAACGTCACGTTGCTTGAAGCATCTGTGGTGTACATTGTCCCAGACGGTTCAGGTAACGTCACGTTGGTCACGTTGCCTGAAGCATTTGTGGTATACATAACCCGCGCTTATCTTTTTGTATACTGATCCAAAGACTAAGATTCTTTTTTTTTTGGATGATTCGAAAGATTGTAATGGTAGGAAGTAAATTAAGAAAATTCAGTCGAGTCCGTGCTTTTGACAAAACCACATCTCATTAAATTTCTAAAACTATTTTTTGATCATATTTTATAAATAAAATATTAATTAAAGTATTCGTCGTTTTATTGATAATTGCCCCCATTTTTAAAGTGCCCTATTTATGAGCACGCATCACATTATTGTACGCGTGGGGCTAAGATTCCCCGTCGCGTTCAGAACCAAAAATACAATAGACTATAGTTACACATCGTTTCGGCTATTTAAGGGAATTTAGTGCTGCAGTTGCATTTCCCAAGTTCGCGGAATTTTATTGTCCGTTCAGCGACCACACGGGTTGGATGGAAATGCGTTGTCAGCACCTGAATTCCGGCTATCGCAGAATTGTTTGTTAACTTCAGCATCCGGTTGCGGGTTAGCATGGGATTGATTGCTAAAGCTAGTATTAGACTGTTTGGATAATCTCCAAATATTTGGTATGTTTTCACATCAAACACTGTTCAAACAGTGTAATAGCCAAACATGTTTGGAAGCTTTTGTGTTTGAGCCGTATTTGACCAAACAAAAATGCATAGAATATTTGGTGCTGATCAAATAATGTAATATGACGCATCAAACGCACTCCAAACAGTTTGGACGTATTTATTTATACATTTATTTCGCCAAAGCAAGGCAATCACAGTCAACATATAAAAATTTAAATATATAAAATATACATTACAACAATATACTTAACCCTAAAATACGTGCTACATTCAATGTTAATTTATACTGTTGTATGCACGTCACAATTTAGGGATGGATGATGGAAGGGCTTTAGAAATGCTGGATTTAAAATTGAACTTGGAGATGGTAGGGGAGTAGTGTTTGCTCAAAGTGTTAAATATTTTACAGCATCTATTAACTGGTTCATTATCTGCATACCTAATAAGATGCTGATATTCAGTTAGTAAACGTGTATTACGCGTACTTCTTACAGGCACATTAAGCTTTATTTTATTCGTCAAATACTCCACTTTAATGTGGCCCCTAATCACGTCAAAGGCGAAACAAGAGGACAACATTGTTCTTCTGGTTTTAAGAGTAGACAAATTCAGAAGCTCCAATCTAACTTCATAAGGAGGCAAGATTTGATAGTCATCAGGGCTATAAAGGTCTCCCAGAGCAAACAACAAGAATTGTTTTTGGACAGATTCTATTCTCGTATTTGGAGTGCGTTTGATGTTTGGATAAGCACGTCAAAGTGCTTCTCCAAACATATGCAAATATTGCTGTGACATTTGACACAATACACGAATTTTGCCGCATTTTCTGACTTCTTCTTGATAACATACGATGTTTGTTGTTCTGAAACTGAACATTAGATTGGTTTATTTAATCATTAAAGTGTTTTTTGTATATTATTGAGTAAAGGAAAATGGAAGAACAACCCGAACAAGTTATTATTCCGGTGGAAAATAAAAAAAGGCGGAAAGAAGAAAAAATGTGAAAAAAGTTGTCTCGGAATTTGACGACGATTCAATTGTACAATTGATTTCAGTGGTTGAAATTCGTGAATGTTTGTGGAAAGTTACAACCGATGATTATCGAAATAGAGCAAAACGGGATTGGGCTTGGACTGAAATAGCAGAGGAATTTCAACAAAAATTCACCAAAAATGAATTAACTGTGAAGTGGACCAATTTGCGAATTCAATTCAAGACTTACGTGGCTGAATATAAAATTTGAAAGCTTCTCCAGTAGCTAGATAACGCAATGTCAATGACAATCTCTCAGTTGGTGTTATTGATTTTCTCATTTTCGTATCTTGTTTTCGAATCAATGGAGTCACCAAATCCAACAGATAATCAAAATCAGTACTCGTCATTCGGAGGAAATTTTTGAATAGTTTTGGTTCGTCATATCTTAATTCTCTCAGTAATGTTACGCAGTAGCTTTCAGTTTCACGATTTTAAAACAAATTACGCACCCACTTACGGTGAATATTTATTTTTTTCATTTTCCGATTCACTTCCTCCTCACACTCTAATAATAGACATGCAGATGCGAAAATAACCGCAACATTCTCCATTTTTCCAAAGTAATTTAAAATATTTTCGTGAAAGCGAAATGTACAGTGAATGTTTAATACCAAATACTTTGACAGCTACCGATGGCGTTAATATATTTGGAGCGTCCACTTGTATATCAAATAGCATCAAACAGTGTAATACTATTCCAAACACATTTTCCAAACATATGCCAAACAACTATTTGATCAAACACAAAAACTCCAAATATTTGAAAAATTGTCCAAACAGTGTAAAGCCATTCCAAACGTGTTTGGTATTTGGCACTTCAAATGTCAAACATTTTGTGCCAAATATTTGGACATTATCCAAACAGTGTAATACAACCTTAACTCCTCCTTATCTAAATTCGAATGTCCACATTCGACTAGCAATATGGTTGGCATTGATTGATGAAGGGTTTCGTAATGCTGCAGTGGTGTCGAAATTGATGCGGCGTAGACTGGTTGGTTCGCGGTTGTATCTATCTCGTTTATCGCTTCTTGATTATAATAATTATTTGTATGTCAGGACGACAGGGTGAATAACTTATGTCTAACAAATTGATTTGTTTGCAAATTAATTGATCATTGTACGTCTTACAATTATTTAGAATGACATACACTTTCTCATTACTTCTTAAGATGTTATTCGACAATTTTTATGATTTCTCTCTCTTTTTTTACAGGCAAGTTTTTTAAAGGCTTCTTCTTTAGTTATTGGATTCTTTAAAATATACAAAAGCGATTTTTCATCACTAACAATTTTTGCGTCTGCTGATTTGATTCGATTGAAATATATGGAAATATTTTTTTTATTGAATATTTTGAAGTTTTTTTTTATTTATTTCTTAGTATCATCATGGAATTGGCAAATAAGGTTTTACCAAGCCTAAGGCATAGTTTACAGTGATTTGTTCCTCTTTTATTAACCTTAGCTTATATTGTAGGCTAATAGCTGAAATGATGTCGCCAACGTTAAATTTTTTAAGGGGTTTCCTAGTTTTGTTGTGGTATGTAAGATCTTTATTTTGGTTGGATTTTAGTTTTTCGATGTTCTCTTGCCGAATTTGTTCGAACTCTTTGGGATCTACTCTTGGCCAGCGGCTGAGGTATAGTTCTACAGGTTTCTTACCTGTAGTGGAGTGTATGGTAAAGTTATACTCATTTACCGCCTTTTGAAGTAGCTCTTCAAATGAACGATGAGGATCGTCTCGTCTCAGGCATCTCATGATCTCGATTAAAGTGGAGTGGAGCGTTCTATTTGGCCATTTACCTCACTTTTATAAAGGGTGTTTTGAAGACCTTTATTTGCAGGTCATCTTCCATCATGGATGACAGGGATATGGACCTAAGTTCACCTTCGTTGTCTACTACGACGTTTTCGGGCACACAGAAGAAGAAGAGAATGTCTCTCAAGGGTTGTTTTATGTCCTCGGCGGACTTTGATGGTAGAATTTTCGCTAGATGAAATTTTGTAAATTTATCGATCGCGGTCAGAACTAATTTTTTTTCAGTCGAAAATATATCGATGTGCACCGTATGTCCCGGATAGTTTGGAATGGGGGTAGCGTTAAGAAAGTGTTTATTCGGATGCCTTTCGTACTTATTTTCCTTGCACGTTATACAGCGGGCGACAAGCTTTTTGATTTTGGAGGACATTTGTGGGAAGTAGAAGTTACTCAAGGCATATGTAAGAGGTTGGTGATCCGTATAAATTTTAACTTTTCAAGAGCCGTATAGATAGTTTCTGAATTTTTTTAATGCCCATATAATGGCCAGCATCTCCTTTTCATTTGCCGCATAATTTTCTTCTGGTTTACCCAGAGTACGCGACAAAAAGGATATTGGTTTATCCTCCTGAGAGAGAACTGTTCCGATGGCATAGTTGGAAGCGTCTGTCGTTAGTTCGAATCCCTTGTCGAAATTGGGATGAGATAATATTACGTCTTTGAACATAAGGGTTTTCCTTAATTTTATAAATGCTTCCATGGCTATTTTGTCTAGCTAGATATGCTTATTTTTTGATACGTGCTTGGACGCTCGTCCATCCTCCCCTCTTAAAAGGGATTTCAGGGGTTTCGCGAGTCTAGCGTAGTCGCGAATAAAGCGACGATAGTAACCTGACATTCCGAGGAATGACCGGAGGTCTTTTAACGTTTTGGGTAGTGGAAAAGAGGCGATTGCCTCAACTTTTTTCGGGTTTGTTTTTATGCCGTCGGTGCTAACGATAAAACCCAAAAATTCGACGTCTCTTTTAAGGAATTCACATTTATCTGGTTGTACTTTCATGTTCGCTCTGTCAAGTGTTCTAAGGACTTTTTCCAGATTTTCGAAGTGCTCTGCGTCATTTTTTCCAAAGATGATAATATCATCAATGTAGACGTAACACCGTGACCCGATGTGTTTCCTTAGGATGTCATCTAAGGCTCGTTGAAATATAGAGCGTGCGTTTTTGAGCCCAAATGGTAGTCGAAGAAACTCAAATTTACCGTTGTTAATCGAGAATGCGGTTTTTTCAACGCCTTTTCCTCTAAGGAGAATTTGATGAAAACCGCTTTTTAAATCAATGATTGAAAAGAGTTTATTTCTCCCAAGATTAGACAAGACATCGTTTATTTCTGGTATTGGATATTTATCAGGGGTTGTAGCAGAGTTCAGTTTTCGATAATCGACGACCATTCAAAATTTGTTTTTCCCTAAAGAGTCTGGTTTTTGGAGACAATCCATAGTGGTGAATTGTAAGGCGACCGTGATGGTCTGATAATACCATTTTCAAATAGGTGCTTGACTTCCTTTTCAACTTCGGATTTGAGAGCTACTGGATAAGGGTAGGATTTACTGTAGATGAGATTATTCGAAGTTGTACGAATTTCTCCTAGCACGGTCGTTGTGTACGTGAGTTTTTTGTCGGGCTCGGAGAATAGATCAGGGACTTTTACCCAGAATTGATGCAAGTCTTTTTCTTTGCAGTGTGGGTAAGTGATTTGTATTAATGTCGAATTTATTGACAGATGCCGAATTGTGCTGTTTTAGTGAAAGTTTAATGCCTGGATGGACAGTCATAAAATTTCCTTTAGTATGAATGATTACATTCATAGATTTTAGGGAATCATTTCCGATTATTCCTGTGAAGGTTTTGAGGCTAGGTAAAAACAACAATTTTAGTTTTTCAACACTAGGTTGAAAAAGGTCGACTGCTCTGCCTACGGAGTTCACACTAAATGGTTCGTCGTTCTTAATGCATTTTTTTTTGTGTAGCGAGGTTGAATATAGTTCTTGTTGGAACCAGTGTCTATTAGAAATTTAAGTATTTCACCGCTCTTCGCAGTCCTTTCAATATACGGAAGCGAAGAGCTGTTTAGTCTAAAAAATGAATGTCGTTTGATTTTCGTTAGTTTCTAATGCTTCCTCTTCGTTCTCCGCTAAGTCTGGGGAGAAAGGCTGAGTTTCTTTTTCGGCCAAGAATTTGATTAGCTCTTGCCTTTCCAGTTCAGATTGGAGGTGGCTCATTGTCGCGTTTAATACTTTCGGTTGTATGTTATGATTTTCTGTAAAGTACGTACGTTGCTGTTTATACCCGTATGACTGGTGAAAAGGTTGATGTCGTTTCGGAGCATAGACTGGTCTTGGAGGAGGCCTGTTTTGGTAGTTAACTGCATGAGTCCTTATGGACTGGTCAACATCCATAGGTTCTACCCTTCGTGGCTTAGGTGGCAACGGCAACTGATTTGGGTATTGGTGCTGTAGCCTTTGTTGGTGAAACCGTGGATACTGTTGTAGGATTGGATTATTGACGAGTTCAGGGTAGAAGTGACGTCTGGGGTTGTGATGTGAAGGAAGGCGGCCTCGATTTGAAAAATTATTTCTCGGCGGAAGCGGTGCTGGAGTCATGATATGGTTTTTGCGCACGGCATTTTGAGAATTATTGGCATGTTGTGCGCGATAATTCATGTTTTCCAGTTTGAGACACAAATAGAGGGCTTGTGGTAAGTCGACTGGTTCACGTTTGCTCAATAGTTTTGGTAGATCTCTAGATAACCCTCTAATAAAGGTATCGAGTGCCTTATCCCGATTACATTGGGTCATGTTATTCAATGGTTCTTGACCCATACCGATTGATGAAAGCTTATTGAGTATAAGAGATAAGTGATGGTACACGGGTTTGTAAAACTCGTGTATGCTACTATTACCCTGAACAAGGGTCGTCATCTGGTACTTGAGAGTGCCCAGATCCCTTTTTTCGGCATAATGCATTGTGAGGCATTTTGAGATTTTTACGATTCCAAAGCGACATCGGCTTGCCCGATGACTTTGTTTCTGATTACGGGCAAAATTCCGTAATACTTAGGCGTCCCTTTAAGGTGCTCGTAGATTGTGAGTATCCTTTCTACACTGTTCTTCCACGAGCTCAATTCGCCTGGGTTGCCTGAGAAGTCTTTCAGACTTTTAACTACGTCAGGGATTCTATCCATGTCGGATAGATTCCTCTCATAGCCATCGTTTATGCTTACGTCCACTTCGTGCTTAATGTCAGACGCGGGATTCATTAAGTTATTGAATATTTGTCTCCCCTGCGCTTAAAGGGATTGTGTTACTATTTGGCTGATAACATCTGTTAATTCGTTCCGAGAAAGGGCTACATTTCCCGCTACGGGGGTTGGGGCATTATGGTTGTCTTCACAATTATTATTTGCCTGAGAAGCAGACAGACGCGAAGGATGAACAATCTTGCTGGGATTTGACATTTTGAATCTTCTTTTGGAACAAACTGCAAAAAACTTCGACTTTCTTTTCTTCGCGATAAATCTTCCGAGATTACAACTATCCCTTGCCAAACAACAACAACCAACAGTCAAAATACGAGGTGGAAGCCGAAAGAGTATAGTAGGGGTTAAGAGCTCACTTTCACAAATAACGATTTCACTTTACAGGTCAATGCACTAATTTTCACTTATTCGCTTACTTCTTATTATGGTAAAAAGCTAATTTACTATTAATTTTCAAAAAGAAAAATGTATGTATTTAGATATTTAATATTTCGATGCAAAATTTATATAAACTCAAATTTGTTATTTCGTCTTTTTTTGTCTTGATAAGATTTAAATTCTTATTGAATCTTTTTTGTGTTCTGTTTTAATAAAATTATATTGACTTACAGAATCCTAATGGTTACGACCATATTCTGCTGCTTCTCTTTAGTTATTTAAGGAGTTCCTTTTTTTCCTGAGGCTGTAGCTCTGGATCCTTGGGCGCAATTAATTTTTGCTAGGTGTTGGTTATCTAATGTTGGCTACTAGGGGGCCTATCCGCATCAGCGAGTAATTTTTCGGGATTGGGCGTTGTCCCAGGATTTTTTCCTTTCACAATGTTTGATTTTTTCGATTTGTTCAATTCGTTTAATCAAATTTTACTTTATTGCATCAAATTTTACTTTATTTCACGCGCACGAGTGTAGCCCCACGTTGGGCGCCATCAAAATATTCATCAAAATATTTATTTAGTACGCTCGGGACAGAGGTTCCCCGTCGCGTTCAGAACCAAAAATACAATAGACTAGATGGCCACCCTTACAACTAATAACTGCCCTTATCCTGTCTGGCATACTTTCTATACACCGTCCTATTAAATCTTTAATTTCGCAACTATTGTGCCATACTTTAATAATATTTCCTTTCAGGATCAGTGTCGTAGGATTAGGAGAGGTATAAACTTGGGATTTTAAGAGACTCCAGACATTCTCTATAGGATTAAGGTCGGAAGAATTGCCTGGCCAAGGAAGAATCGGGATATTATGGGTATTTAACAGGTTTTGAATGGATCGAGTGCGATGACAAGGCGCACCATCATGCATGAAGGTATAGGATGTATCAGGGGAATTCAGGGAAGTAAAATGGGGTAGTAAAGTTGTCTGGATCATTTGCTGGTACTGGTCCTGATTCATTGTCCCTTGTACAAAAAACAGCGGTCCAGGTCCCTTGCCGGAGATACACGACCATATCATTGTGGCTGGTGGGTGCTTTACGGTCCTCACAACGCAATATTCATTATATCGCTCTGTCGGCCTTCTGCAAACATATTGGTGACTCTCCGTTACAGCTTCAAGCCTGCACTCGTCGCTAAATATCACCTAAATGGAACGGAAAAAATGCCATACTTTAGTATTGTACCTCTGAGCAAAAATGAATATGAAATTCTCTCTTCTTGTTCATAAGAAATGTTAATTACCTTTTTCCAGTCATCCGCTGAATAATTACGATGAGTTCTTGCCCATTGTGGCCTGGCTCGTCGCATTTTTTCTGTGAGCTAAGGCTTCTTTACTGGCCTCCTCGAGTTAAAGTTAACCTCGTATAAGCGTCTCCTTAAGGTCATTCTCGATATTTGAATCCCTTCTTGCTGCAGATCTTGGTGCAAGCTTCTTTGCGATGCGAAACGCCTTTTGCAAGCTTTTACGACTATTCTACGGTCTGTTCGTGGTGTTGTTTTTCTTCTACCGCGACAATTTTGACGCTTTTACGTTGCTTGATATTGATTTTCCTTCGCTGCTTTCGAAATTCTCATTACCGTTTGGTGAGACACCTTCTCTCTCCTCGCGATTTCACGAAAGAAAAATATTCCTGCTTTTAGCAAAGCAATTAAAGCGGATTTTTTCTCAGTACTAATGTCCTTACACTTTCCCATTTTGAGTCCTTTTAGCAAATTTTTACAAAACTCACAGCACTTTTCAAATTTCCGTAATTTAACAAAATAAAACCTGTCGCGTTTTCCCAAAAATAACTGAACACAATATTCACTTACCTTACAAATGAATGCTTATGAAATAGCTGCCAAATCACGACTAATTTTGCATTTTTTAAATTAGCTTATAAAGTGCATGTGAACATCACCAAGGGTCGTTATACGAAGCGGCAGGTAAAAACATTTTCCAGGAAAACGGTAAAGGAGCCGGATTTTCTGTATACCTTGTGTATTGTTCGTTACTCTAACATCAACAACACGAAAGGATTTTACTTAGGGAAAACCGCATTTTTATAGCGCTGCAGGTAGATGTATCAAAAAAATTAGATAAATTGTGAGTGGTCCTAATTCGATGAAAAGGGACTGTAGCACAATCACTTCAAGTGCAGGGAGACAAATATTCAATAACTTAATAAATCCCTTAGTATGACATTAATAACGAAGTGGACGTAAGCAAAAACGCTGACCATGATAGGAGTCTATCCGACATGGATAGAATCCCTGACGTAGTAAAAAGTCTGAAAGACTTCTCAGGCAACCCAGGCGAATTGAGCTCGTGGAAGAACAGTGTAGAAAGGATACTCACAATCTACGAGCACTTCAAAGGGACGCCTAAGTATTACGGAATTTTGCCCGTAATCAGAAACAAAGTCATCGGGCAAGCCGATGTCGCTTTGGAATCGTACAATACCTCACTCAATTGGGAAAAAATCTCATAATGCCTCACAATGCATTATGCCGAAAAAAGGGATCTGGGCACTCTCAAGTACCAGATGACGACCTTTGTTCAGGGTAAACGTAGCATACACCAGTTTTACAAACCCGTGTACCATCACTTATCTCTTATACTCAATAAGCTTTCATCAATCGGTATGGGTCAAGAACCATTGAATAACATGACCCAATGTAATCGGGATAAGGCACTCGATACCTTTATTAGAGGGTTATCTGGAGATCTACCAAAACTATTGAGCATACGTGAACCAGTCGACTTACCACAAGCCCTCTATTTGTGTCTCAAACTGGAAAACATGAAATATCGCGCACAACATGCCAATAATTCTCAAAATGCCGTGCGCAAAAACCATATCATGACTCCAGCACCGCTTCCGCCGAGAAATAATTTTTCAAATCGAGGCCGCCTTCCTTCACATCACAACCCCAGACGTCACTTCTACCCTGAACTCGTCAATAATCCAATCCTACAACAGTATCCACGGTTTCACCAACAAAGGCTACAGCACCAATACCCAAATCAGTTGCCGTTGCCACCTAAGCCACGAAGGGTAGAACCTATGGATGTTGACCAGTTCATAAGGACTCATGCAGTTAACTACCAAAACAGGCCTCCTCCAAGACCAGTCTATGCTCCGAAAAGACATCAACCTTTTCACCAGTCATACGGGTATAAACAGCTCCTCCTCCAATCTGAACTGGTAAGGCAAGAGCTAATCAAATTCTTGGCCGAAGAAGAAACTCAGCTTTTCTCCCCAGACTTAGCGGAGAACGAAGAGGAAGCATCAGAAACTAACGAAAATCAAACGACATTCATTTTTTAGACTAAACAGCTCTTCGCTTCCGTATATTGAAAGGACTGCGAAGAGCGGTGAAATACTTAAATTTCTAATAGACACTGGTTCCAACAAGAACTATATTCAACCTCGCTACACAAAAAAAATGCATTAAGAACGACGAACCATTTAGTGTGAACTCCGTAGGCGGAGCAGTCGACCTTTTTCAACCTAGTGTTGAAAAACTAAAATTGTTGTTTTTACTTAGCCTCAAAACCTTCACAGGAATAATCGGAAATGATTCCCTAAAATCTATGAATGTAATCATTCATACTAAAGGAAATTTTATGACTGTCCATCCAGGCATTAAACTTCCACTAAAACAGCACAATTCGGCATCTGTCAATAAATTCGACATTAATACAAATCACTTACCCACACTGCAAAGAAAAAGACTTGCATCAATTCTGGGTAAAAGTCCCTGATCTATTCTCTGAGCCCGACAAAAAACTCACGTACACAACGACCGTGCTAGGAGAAATTCGTACAACTTCGAATAATCTCATCTACAGTAAATCCTACCCTTATCCAGTAGCTCTCAAATCCGAAGTTGAAAAGGAAGTCAAGCACCTATTTGAAAATGGTATTATGTCAGACCATCACGGTCGCCTTACAATTCACCAGAATGGATTGTCTCCAAAAACCAGACTCTTTAGGGAAAAACAAATTTTGAATGGTCGTCGATTATCGAAAACTGAACTCTGCTACAACCCCTGATAAATATCCAATACCAGAAATAAACGAAGTCTTGTCTAATCTTGGGAGAAATAAACTCTTTTCAATCATTGATTTAAAAAGCGGTTTTCATCAAATTCTCCTTAGAGGAAAAGGCGTTGAAAAAACCGCATTCTCGATTAACAACGGTAAATTTGAGTTTCTTCGATTACCATTTGGGCTCAAAAACGCACGCTCTATATTTCAACGAGCCTTAGATGACATCCTAAGGAAACACATCGGGTCACGGTGTTACGTCTACATTGATGATATTATCATCTTTGGAAAAAATGACGCAGAGCACTTCAAAAATCTGGAAAAAGTCCTTAGAACACTTGACAGAGCGAACATGAAAGTACAACCAAAAATGTGAATTCCTTAAAAGAGACGTCGAATTTTTGGGTTTTATCGTTAGCGCCGACGGCATAAAAACAAACCCGAAAAAAGTCGAGGCAATCGCCTCTTTCCCACTACACAAAACGTTAAAAGACCTCCGGTCATTCCTTGGAATGTCAGGTTACTATCGTCGCTTTATTCGCGACTACGCTAGACTCGCGAAACCCCTGACATCCCTTTTAAGAGGGGAGGATGGACGAGCGTCCAAGCACGTATCAAAAAATAAGCATATCAAGCTAGACAAAATAGCCATGGAAGCATTTATAAAATTAAGGAAAACCCTTATGTTCAAAGACGTAATATTATCTCATCCCAATTTCGACAAGGGATTCGAACTAACGACAGACGCTTCCAACTATGCCATCGGAACAGTTCTCTCTCAAGAGGATAAACCAATATCCTTTTTGTCGCGTACTCTGGGTGAACCAGAGAAAAATTATGCGGCAAATGAAAAGGAGATGCTGGCCATTATATGGGCATTAAAAAAATTCAGAAACTATCTATACGGCTCTTGAAAAGTTAAAATTTATACGGATCACCAACCTCTTACATATGCCTTGAGTAACTTCTACTTCCCACAAATGTCCTCCAAAATCAAAAAGCTTGTCGCCCGCTGTATAACGTGCAAGGAAAATAAGTACGAAAGGCATCCGAATAAACTCTTTCTTAATCCCCATTCCAAACTATCCGGGACATACGGTGCACATCGATATATTTTCGACTGAAAAAAAATTAGTTCTGACCGCGATCGATAAATTTACAAAATTTCATCTAGCAAAAATTCTACCATCAAAGTCCGCCGAGGACATAAAATAACCCTTGAGATACATTCTCTTCTTTTTCTGTGTACCCGAAAACGTCGTAGTAGACAACGAAGGTGAACTTAGGTCCATATCCCTGTCATCCATGATGGAAGATGACCTGCAAATAACGGTCTTCAAAACACCCTTTATAAAAGTGAGGTAAATGGCCAAATAGAACGCTCCACTCCACTTTAATCGAGATCATGAGATGCCTGAGACGAGACGATCCTCATCGTTCATTTGAAGAGCTACTTCAAAAGGCGGTAAATGAGTATAACTTTACCATACACTCCACTACAGGTAAGAAACCTGTAGAACTATACCTCAGCCGCTGGCCAAGAGTAGATCCCAAAGAGTTCGAACAAATCTGGCAACAGAACATCGAAAAACTAGAATCCAACCAAAACAAAGATCTTACATACCACAACAAAACTAGGAAACTCCTTAAAAAATATAACGTTGGCGACATCATTTATGTCAAAGAAATAAGAGATTAGGATAAAAATAAACCCCAAGGATTAGACAAGAAACAGTTAGAGAAGACAAAAACACAACAGTTATCACCGAATCTGGAAAAACGATACATAAAAGTAATATACGCAACTAACTTCTTTTTATGGACTTGCCCACGAGCTATCTCAAACTCAAAAGCTTTTGGAACACTTACAACCAAAAATTGCGAAAAGATCGTTAGATTTTATCAGAACCACTTAAAAGTGGGTCGCAGGGAATCCTGACCACGACGATTTTAACATTATCCAAAATAAATGAATGACGTGCTTAAAAACAACAACAATAACCAAGTAATAATAAACAAGTCATTAACATATCCACTGAACCATCTTACAACAAATTAATCAAAGGAGCTTCACAAAAACGATTCAGCTATTAGCCTACAATATAAGCTAAGGTGAATAAAAGATCACTGTAAACTATGCCTTAGGCTTCGCAAAACCTTATTTGTCAATTCTATGATGTTAGCTAAGAAAGAAATAAAAAAAGCTTCAAAATATTTAATAAAAAAAAATTGTTTCCATATATTTCAATCGAATCAAATCAGCAGACGTAACAATTGTTAGCATTGAAAAATCACTTTTGTATATTTTAACGATTCCAATAACTAAAGAAGAAACCTTTAAAAAACTCACCTGTAAAAAAAGGAAGAAAAAATAAGAAGAAAAAAATGTCGAATAACATCTTAAGAAGTAATGAGAAAGTGTATGTCATTCTAAATAATTGTAAAACGTACAATGATCAATTGATTTGCAAACAAACCAGTTTGTTAGACATAAGGTATTTACCCTGTCTTCTTGACATACTACTAATTATTATAATCAAGAAGCGATAAACCAGATAGATTCAACCGCGAACCAACCAGTCTACGCCGCATCAATTTCGATACCACTGCAGCATCACGAATCCCTTCATCAATCAATGCCAACCATATTTCTAATCGAATGTGGACATTCGAATTTAGATGAGAAGGAGCTAACAATCAATCCCGTGCTAACCCGCAACCGGATGATGAAGTTATCAAACAATTCCGCGATAGCCCGAATTCAGGTGCTGACAACGCATTCCCATCTGAGCCTTGTGGTCGCTAAACGGACAATAAAATTCCGCGAACTGGGGAAATGCAACTGCAGCACAAAATTCCCTTAAATAGGCGAAACGATGTGTAACTACTGATTATTGTATTTTTGGTTCAGAACGCAACGGGGAACCTCTGCCCCGCCTCTGCCTTCAATGAAGCACCAAGGTCCGCATGCAGTTCTACGAAGCCTAGGGGGAAATATAAGTCTCATGGTAGAATAGTGAAATTGCGAAGCTGCGGGAGGAATGTATAAAGTCCTTTAATTAAGCTATAGAATCGTATGATTAATATTCTTATAAACCAAACTGAAAAAGTTCAAATGCACCAACAGGAAAGCTAAATATACCTCGCGGAGAAAATACTGTGCAAAAATATAATGCTCCAAGAATTTCAGTCGTCTGCAAAAAGGTTTGACTAGTTCCCTCTCATTCTTGGAGTCTGTCAAAGACACAAATGGGATCTGGACTAAAACCAAACTCCGAGACGCTAACCATTCTCATGGACATGCACTTCCCGGGCAGTTTGCAAAAAGGTTTGACTAGTTCCCTCTCATTCTCGGGGTCTGTCAAAGACACAAATGGGATCTGGACTAAAACCAAACTCCGAGACGCTAACCATTCTCATGGACATGCACTTCCCGGGCAGTTAGGATGTGGAAGACAAAGCTGATCCAAAAACACCCCGAACTGCCTGTCAGCCACTGTGCCTGTAGATGACAGGCTCCTACGCTGGGCAATCAGCTCATTTCAACCTTTTGAATTGCCAGGAATGGACAACATCTCACCCGTTGAGATCCAGCAGAAAATCAATAAAGCACTGTCATGGCTGAACGCCATGTTTAAAGCATGTCTACAGATACAGAAGGCTTCCATTCCACAGCGCTGGAATAAAGCTCAAATAGTCTTCATACCTTAAGCGATCAAGACATCTCACTCACTCACTCACCTCTTTTCTGCTTAAAACTTTTGGAACAGCTGATAGATATTCATTTGAGAGCTGCTCTGAAACCATTCTTCAACGAGCAGCACGCATATACGAAAAGGAGATCGGTTGAAACAGCTCTACACTCACTCACCAGCTACATGGAAAAATCGCTAAGCCAATCTACGCAATCTACTGCTGCAAAAGAGCTATTGCAAGAAAGTAGGGACTGAAAACCAAAATTGTATTATGGCTTTGTACGGAGATAGTGGAACCAATCCTTCTGTATGGTGCGAGTGTTTGATGACCAGTGAAGCCAAAAACATCAAATCTAAATCTGATAAGCAGAGTCAGCAGGATTGTAGCTATTGCAATCACCGGAGCTATACGCACTACTCCAACAGAGGTATTGTTTATGCTATAATATTGGCTTCCTTACGAAACTGCAAGCCAAGTGTTCTGCGCTTCGATTGAAAGCTCTATATCTCTGGCAGGAGAGAAATATTGGCCACTGCACCATACTACGGAGGTATGGACCAACACCAAAAAAAGTAGACCTCACTCCTCCGATTCCTTGCTTCCACCACGGTTTCAAGTCAGTCATTCCCAATAGAAATGACTGGATCATGGAAAGAAGTAAGATACAGGAATCGGTTGACATCTACATTGATGGATCAGAAATGGATGTAAAAGTTGACTGTGTTTTCTTCGAACAGCTAGGCATGGAACTCTCCTTTTGGCTAGCAAATCACTGCAGTGTTTTTCAGGCAGAGGTCATTACAATACACAAGGCAGTGGACTGGCTGAGAAATCAGAAAACATCCATAAGAAATCTTAACATTTTCTTCAATAGTCAAGCTGCCATTCAATCACTAACCAACCTGTACACCTCATCCAAAATTGTAATAGAACGTCGCACACATTTAAACGCGATGCTGCTTCACTGTGAATTGTTCCATTGCTGGATGGCGGGTCATAGTGGTTTACCTAGAAATTGTGAAGCTGATGCCTTAACGAGAGCTGGCACTGACCTCCGTCAACCCAAGTTTCAAGCAGTATTATACAAAGACCGCAAACAGGGTCTGGTTGCTGAAAGAAACCTGCATGACAACCAGGCAAACTAGGCACGTACATCATCCCACAGCTTCTAGTGCCGTAGCTTATATTTTTGTGGTATCACAGCAGGTCTATCGTAGCCGAAGTGAACCACCTTTTGATAAAGGAGCTGCCACTACAACAAACCAACCAACCTGGACAATATGTTCAAATTAAAAGCAAGTAGCACGAGCAAGTTGACACAGTGTAGGGTGCACCGCGCCCCAAGCTTCATCTAAATTTGATATCACGAAACTTGCAAGCGAAACAACAAATGCGAAAGCAAAATTACTTATTTTTATTTCATTCCGGCTAATTGAAGGAAGTAGATAAACTCGATTGCTTTTGTTGCATACTTCTAAAGGCAATAGAAGGCTGCAAAAATATATAATTCTTTCATTCATCCAATTGGTCCACACATTAAGCTGTAACTATTTCACCTTTTTCCTTTCATACAATGAAAAATTTAATTTGTTGAACTAGTAAAATATACATAAAAATTTATTGATTAATAACTTTCCAGTATATGGGAAGTTCTTGTAATCACCTCGAAAATCGAAATTGAAATTTGCAATATATCTTTACGTTTTAAGGTCTATAGAGTATATATACAGTGTTTTTAGAAAGAGAGATGTATGTGTGTGGGTGTGTGTACGTATGTACGTACGTAAGTGCGTTCGTAGACAGTTTTTTCTACGAGCATTACTCTCGTAAACAAAGTCGTATTGACTTCGTTGAGATGTCAATCAAAGCGTCGTTGCAATCTTGAGAGCTGACTAGTTTTTGGAATACTTTGGTCCGGGGGAGGGGAGGTGTTTGTTGTTTTGAACATTTGAAGATCTTTTTTGTCATACGAATCAAACATAGGATTTGCACAATGAAGGTGTCAATCGACGCGTATTGACATTTCTCTGATTCTAGATTTTATAAAAAAAAAATCGTTGGTGCCGTTTTAAAATTTATGCAAAAACAGTGCAAAAAATTAGGTTTTTTTCCATAAACAAATATTTTTTAACCTGATTTGCAAAACACAGTAATCAATATTTATAAAATTTATATACTAAAAACAAGTTGTGCAAAAAACCAGCAAATTTTTTTCTCATGATAACATTAAAAGTTAAATTAAAAATAAAAATCATTAAAAGTCATCATGATTTTCAAGGTCATTTTTATCATTCACTATATCTCACGAACCAAATATATTATTTGCATCATTAAGGTGTCAACTGGCGTGTATTATCATTTTCGTTTTTAAATTTATAAAAAAATCGTTCGAGCTTTTTTTTTTAATTTAATAAAAGAAAAAGTAAAAAACTAGGGTTTTTTCATAAAAAAAATTTAACCTAATTTTCACAGCTCAGTAATAAATTTTTATAAAATTTATACATTCCTATCAGTTTTTGCAGAGAAACCAGCAAAACTTTTTCCCATGATTCTGAAAAAAATCATTCGAATCATATTACCTTATACCTTTTATTCCAAACTCTTTCTTGTAAATTTGATTAAAGTTTCATAGTATTTCCATAACGTGAACAGATTTTGAATAGTTTTCACAGCATTTTAATTTTGATAAGATAACTGCTAAAATTTTGAAAACCAACAAAATTTCAATCAAATTTGCATTTGTGGTAATCAACGCTTTGAATGGTAAAATGTTTTGTAGTCAATACCTTCCAGCATCATATGCTTTAAAAAGCTTTCATCAAATAAAAAATTGTAATCTTTAGTAGGTTTATTCTTCAGTGTTCGGAAAATTTCAATTACTTCCTCCATCATTATGTGTTAAACATTTTTAACTTATTAAATGCAATTAAACTGATTATTGACTGCATATTCAATGATTTTCAAGATTTACTGCAAATAATTATTAGTGCCATTGATGTGCAATCGTAAAAAATACAAATTCAATGATTATGCCGAAGTCATGGCAATTTTGAACAAAATCTTTTAAAACGGCCACCTCTCGAGAAAATCTCTTCAGTGTGCGTAATAATAAAAACTGCATTCGTTTTTGCTAGCGCTCTTTTGTACTTCAAGCATCGATATAAAACAAATAACGTAAAAAAGGCTTTGCAGCCTGCCCCCCCGGTTGTTCCGCTTGAATATTCGATCAAATCAATCCACCAAGCCCCCCAACCACCAAGAGCCTTACGTTATCAATGGACGCTCCAGTAGATGATATGATTGATATTAACTCATTTCAATTACTGTTATGAGTACCTCGCATTATTATTATTTAAAGTAGTATTGTTTTCATAAATATTTTTGTGTTTAATATTTTTAATATTTTTGTAAATATTACTGGAAGGTTCACCGAGTGGACCTCAAGGGTCGCACCTTGCGGCTTGTTTTCTTTATCTTTTATTCCAAGTGGCTTGAAACATGTGTTTCAATTGCTACTATTATCACTGCAATTGGTGATAGTTTAATTTTAGCGTTTTAAAGAGTCACACAAGTCACTTTATGGGATATAACAAAAGTATGCTTGCTTTTGGAAGCAGTGTTTTAGAAATGTGTTTTTATGTTTTTAAAGTATATCTTCTCAATTTTGGTATTGAATTTAGCAAGTAAGTTTACACGAGCGTGAACAAAGAACTCTGGGAAAAATAAATTTTGAAAAGCATTTTTTGGTTAATGTGAAACGATTACAAATCTTCTGGAGTGATACTCGAAACATACAAATATATTCAATCGAATCCAACTTATGTTATTTCAAAAATTACCTTTTAATTATTACGTATCACTACAGAGTTTTGATAGTAGCTTGAAATCCTTCGAATAATTTCTTGAAAGCTCCGGCAAATGATACGCAGGAATTTTTATCGATGAAATTTTTAAAAGTTATTGAAGTAAATATCATAAAATACATTTTAACCAGCGAAGAAGGGTGTGGGTCTTGTTTCAAAAGGCACCACCCGCTTCTGCGTCGGGACTGCCCTGTCCATGAATCCGGAAACGGGAACTGGGTTTGCGATAACTCAAAACCACCGACCGAAAAAAAGGAAATTTGAAAGAAAAAGAAAACAGAAAATAAGGAACCGAACCGAACCGAACCATGACGACCGGTATGCCACTTCATACGATGAAATTCACTTGATTTAACCTTGAGTCGCTAGTTTATTTTCTTACCTCGTTAATCTCAACTATACTTACTCTCAATTACAATCGCTTTCCCTAACCCTATTCGCGTTGCTGCATCCTGACTTCTTTTGCTGCTCGCCGTTTGCCGTCCTCGCTCTTTGCTCGTGCTTCGCCAACGTTTTCTTTTTTTATCCACAAAAGGAAGGATTCGCAGAATCCAAACTCCCTGAACAGCACCAAACCACACAGCAATTCCTCCACTTCGCGGATTGGCTTCTCCACCACTCTCCCGACCGGCACACAATAGAACATCCAGAACAGAACAGACCCGCCAGCTGTTCTTTTATCAATATATAAGGGATCACTTTGATCCCATTCGCTGAATTGGCGGTCAACAGTAAGCCGAGTTTGCTGAACTCGTTCCAGCTTTCATTAGTTTCGACTGGTTTTATGTCGATTACCAACGCTCGTCAGATGGCGATTTTTATTCTCTGAGCTCGATCTTCCCGATTGGCAACAGCTTTGCACCTCGGTAGACACTGTGGCTGCTGTGTGTGCGTGGGTGAGACTTTGGGCAGACACATTGTGACGCTGGGGTGTGGAGGATCGCTATAAAGATAGGCACCAATGACGTTGCCGAACTGAATCGTTTTATCGGTGCATTGAATTCAAATAATTAGACTCTGTCGGCGAGTTCGGCATGTTTCAGCATACAAAATTCATATCCAGCTTAGATAATAAACACATTTATATTTTGATTTTATTATCAAGGTACAATTCAGTACTCTCCATAACAACATTACTTCCTACTTATCTATCTTATCCAAAATTCCTAACCTGAATAAATCTGATATATATGCAGTCATGGAATCTCTAGCCAGGTAGAGGCCGGACCTGAATTCGTCAGAAGGGTTCGTTGCCTCGTCCTGGGGACTTAATGTCCATTGAGGCCAACAAGACGAAAGTCTTGTTGCCTTGAAATTTCGACGCCAAGATTCATTTCATTAAAAATGGCGCCCAACGTGGGGCCCCAAACAGTTTATCGCCAGTCAGATGTTGACTTGGAAATTGATCTTATTGATCCAGGGTTTTCAAATGCGGTTACTCACAAAACGGAGAAGTTGAACTTTTTGAGCAATAGCCCACTTTGGTTATTTTTCTTTGAAGTGCAGGTCGTCCAACTCTCCTTCCAATTTTTTTTCGCGAAAGGGAGTCCCAACGTGATGTCATGTGTACTCGTACGCGCAAGGACGCTCTTTTTTTGCTTGAGAATTACCAACTTGGTAGGTAAAATCTTCCTTGATTGGTCTCGTGAAAGATTCGGTCTGTACCTTGCCTTTGTGTATTGGGAGTTCTCTATAATTTTTGAATGCGGTACAGGTGAAGTGAGCCGCGTATCCGGGTTGACGGGGATCGCAGAAATTACGAAGCACTGAGTTCTTAATTGCGCGTGCATTCGTCCGCTCTTCTGGCAGCTCGGAGTTGTCTGCTCACTCGCCTCGGTAAATTTTTGACATTTTTTTCGAGAACATTTTCTCTCTCTTTGTAATGAAGTAAATGTGCACCCTCGCTAGAAGTTGAACTTTGGTGGAAGCTATTTGCCTTGGTCGAGGTCTTTGCATCGGTCGGATTGGAGGCGAACCCTCAAGGAAACTCAACTATTAGTTTTTTTTAAACATTCTTGCTACCCATTTTTGTAATTTAATTATTATTTAATTTACGTTACTTACTGATACGTTACAAGTGGGAACGGTCCATAAACATGACAACTAGGCACAACGCAGTCGCAACAAGTCGCTCTAACGACGCCGCCTGTACAATATGTACCTGTGAGTACGTGGGTGACGAGCCAATGGTGCATACTTCCTGTTCACACGTGTTTCACGCACTATGCATGGAACAATGGCTCCTTAAAAACCCAAGCTGTCCATTGTGTCGGGAAACATGCCTTCCCCGAAATCAACGGCCTTATCAAGCAAGAGACAGAATAGGAGGTACATACCTTACAAACGAAGTTGAAGCTCCAATCTCTATCTTGACACGAGGAACAAGACCTAAGATAGGTCGCTATAATACAAGATCTCAAGCTACTCTGCAGAAGAACCTTAATTCGGCGGAAATGCACGGCGCTGTTGGTGGTGACAAGTCCTCCAAAAAGGCAACAAATGAGGAGCAGGTAGAACTCCCAGACGCAAGGTCAACCCAATCTGAAGTCCAACAAACCCCGGCTATAACGCTACAGCAGCTGCAAAAGTGGCTGCCTCAACTAGTGAGAGATGGGGTCAGGCAGGAAATTGCAAGCCTGGCCCATGCACCCACCCCAACTGGCCCAGTTCGGATAGACGAAACGCCACCCGGATCACACCTTGGACGCTCCCGTCAGACATATGATAATTCTGTGGGCTGGCGAACTCAACCGGCTCCACTCTCTGCAGAGCGGGCCCTTACGATTATACAGGGGTGGAATATCAAATTCAGTGGGTGGGTAGGTTCCCTTCCTGTTGACAAATTTTTTTCCAGATTCGCCCTCTCACACGTAATACACTTTGCGGAAACGTGGAGTTTGTATGCCAGTTTCTGCATGTCCTTTTGGCGGAAGAAGCAGCAGACTGGTACTGGAGGTATCTGCGTGGTGCGGAATATCTTGACTGGCACGCATTCTGCCAAGCGTTGCGAGACAGATTTGGTGATGGATTCTCTGAGCTTAAATACGAGAGCTGATTCGCAGCCGAAAACAAGGCATACACGAGTCGTTCGATTCATTCTGCGACGGTGTTCTTCAGCTCACCGATCGGCTCCCAACACCCATCGGAGACAATGAGCTAGTGGAGTTACTAACGCTCAACCTGCGCGTGGACCTCCGTAACAGTTTGCCGCATTTTCCTATCACTTCTGTGCAGATGCTGCGCACTTATGCCAGGCGACAAGAAAACACGAAGAACATATGTTTAGTATTCAAAAAGTCTTCGATAAACTGAGGGCACATAATCTTAAAATCCAAATGGATAAGTGTCACTAGTAGTAGTACCTTTAAACCGGGTTTTCTATGGGTGGGAACCACTTTTTCAATCACAACCAACCTCTGCAGCTCGGCTCTTGATGTACTAGGTTACAAGAGGTTTACATGGGGAATCAGTGCCATTTTGAGCCTGGGGTGCGGTCGCGTGGTGGCGTTGATTTGTTGTTTGTAAGAGGGGTGTTGCGGTTGGTTGGTTGGGGTTGTCAGGTGGTGAGCGGTGATTTGCAGTGTTGGTAGAAGGGTGTAGAGGTTTGTTCATGTGTGTGTCGGTGATTTGTGTTGTGTTGTGAGGGGTTCCCGAGCGTGGTTGGTAGAAGGGTGTAGAGGTTTCAGGTGTGTGGCGGTGATTGGCGGCGTTGGTAGAGGACAATGGAGGGTCTGGGTTAGGGCTGTGATTTACAGTGTTGGTAGAAGGGTGTTGTAGTTGGTTGGTTGCGTGAGGATGTGGTAGGGTGTGGAGGATCAGGTGTGTGGTGTTGATTGGCGGCGCTGGTAGAGGGCAATAGCAGATCAGGTGGTTGGCGCTGATTTCGAACGTTGATGTTAGGCTATAGAGGGTCGGGGTGTTGCGGTTGAGTGCGTCAGGTAGTCATAGGTGGTAGAAATAGGATCAGATGTTTTTGCTGTAGTTTGTGAGATGTGTCAGGTGTTGGGAGATGTTGTGTGCACAACTGGTTGGTTGTTAGAAGGCTTAGAGTACGTAAGAAAGGCTGCTAAAGTCAATTTTTGTAAAATGGTGAACCAGGCGCGCAGAAAACCAGACAGAAAACCCCATACCCATACCCTGTACCTTCATGTGCGAATTCAACTTGAATTTCGTTCATTGGCGATGTCGTGAATATTAATTAACTCGCTTCCGAATCAACAGAGAGACTTGCAAAAGAAACTATATTAATGTATGTATGTATGTTCAAACTCAACTTGAATTTCGATCTAAACAGTAGAGGAGTGCATACAATTAACTTGCTTACGATGAGCTCCTTGTAATATCGATATGTAATCAAATTTTTGTTCTGCAATTGTACCTTCTGGCCACGGGGACAGGTAAAGCCTTGCACGCACATTTTCTGGGGCATTGTATCAAAATTAGCTCCATCCCATGAATTACAATACACCGTGTTACTGTACGTTATATGTAACGTCTGTGCAAGACAACGAATGATGGGTGCAAAGAAGGGTGAAATTTTAATGGTAATTGCCATCCATGCTGAATTCTGATACTAGCCTTAATGTATTACGAAAAGTATCCAATTAACTTCATACGAATTTCAACGTGCATGTGCATAAATAACCATGATCGGACAGTGGTATGTTAGTGCATATAACTATGTATAAATTTTCTTCATACTGCGAGAGTGCCTACCAGGAGTTCTATAATTCAGGAGGTTAAAATATCTTTCTTTTTGTCTTTTTGAAGGCAAACGAACGATGGTAGATTTGACGATCACATACATATTTGTTGTAATTAAAGGGTTCCCCCAAGGTTGACCGTGACGTTGCTTTCGTCGACAACAGGTGGTTATTTCCATGTAGAGATGTTTCATGAATGATTTTGTACCGAACGACAGGTTATACGTTGTACGTAACGGTTATGCATTTTGTTCTTGTTGTTAGCCATTCATACTGATTCGATCGTATCATCAATGGGGGCATTTTCGTGTCCGTGTTGCAATTGGGTGCATATTAATTAACTCGCTTACGAATCAACAGACTTGCGAAAAAAGAAAATATTATGTGGAAAGAATTCAATATCACCTGCATCTTAAACTGAAATGGTAGGTATTCCCCAACGTCATATATAGTGTTGAGCGATGGCGTAATCCACAATTAAACTGTGTGTATGCCAATTAGAAGATGCTTTATGCTTGCTTACGCTTGCTTGGTGCGCTTGAGGCAAGAATCGCTGGACATGAAAAGACTTGTATATTGAACCAACTGAGGGTGAATGTAATTAGTGTCTGCGGAAAAAATGTGTTTTAAGCAGTGCATATTTAATAACTTTACACGTGTGGTATAGGCTGATGGTTGAATGCTTTTGTGTTGCGGATCGCGTATTCGTTCTGTATAATGAAATTATCTGAGGGTGAATATAATTAGCTCGTGTGGAAACATCTGCTATTGAGTTTGCAATTACTCACCCGTATTACCCTATGTGCGCGTAGACAGTATAAAAGTGAAGGGTTGCAGTCGATTATCACGCAGAAGTTTTTGAAGTCTTTTGAAAGAAGTTGGGACACGAAAAATATGGTGAGTAATAATTATATTATATATCATACATACTGGTAATGTTTCTTTTTAATCCTTTGTTCTTTTTTCAGAAAACTGTAGAAGTGTTGAACAATGTATGCGAGTACAGTCCGGATCAACACGTAGCACTTCTTGCTTTGGAACACGGAAAGAAATATAGGTTTAAATGTTTTCGTTTGATCAACACGCAATATGGATCACGCCTCACCGTACACCTAACCAATGGAACCTTTTGTTTTCTTCCACCAAGATTCTCAGAGAAAATAAAGAAACAGCGTCGAATTGAGTATCTTAACGATATTGCGGAAAACTATCTGATTTTCGAAGGTAAAGATGACACAAGAGGCGAATATTTATAAACAAAATTTGTTCATTATAACAACGATGAATTTGAATAAAGAGTCGCTTTTACCATACAGCATTGTTTTATTTCTATTTCAAATTTTTCCATTTCACATCAGTGTCAGAAGAAATAAAAGACTGGTTCGAATGTAATTTATAATTTTACTTTAATATCTCTTTCAAAACTTTTCATTTCTTATCTTATAATAAAAACATATTAATTTTCTAATTCTGCCGGAGATTCTTTCCACATGGCAGCATTCACAGGTATCTGGTCCGGAATCGGCGTTGTCATAAAACCAAGGGCAGTATTTGTAATGTGATCCGTGAATTGATGTGCCATACGGTATCGTCGAATACAGCTTTAGTGGGTTGATATCATAACAGCTTCTCACGATGTTCATCCAGAAGTACATCCTCGTAATCCGCAACAAAATCTTCAAATTTACGTAGTTCGGCCGTGCAAGACATCTTGTTTATCTGAAGGTTGTTTCTAAACTGACTATGTTAAATGCAAAAACCTCTCATTAAAAATTTTCTCTCTGAATTTTTTTAGAAAGAACTGGGGCTATAATTTCATTTAGTTGTGAAATACGCTGGTGAAACCTAAATCTGTCACGAGCATGTATTTCCCACTCCCCTTTACGACTCATGCGATACGCATAGTTCCAGGCTATCATATACCTCATGTGAACGCCGTCTGCGAATCTAACGTGTTTTGCAATTTCAGCGAGTTGTGATAGGATCCTGGAATGCATTCACATTACGTGTTTTATATCTATCCATGAATTATGTGCTGAAGAAAAACCGAGCCATTTTACAATAACACGATTTTTCTCTTTTTTTCAAATTTTCTCGACAAGGTAAACATCAGGGTGCTTTACCTTTGATAATTCTAACTCATAAAAACCGCCTTGAATAGCGTTTCCTTGATAATCCTCAAGGATATATGTTCGCGGTTGTGTCTTTTTTACGACCCTTATCTTGAATATCTCTGTTGACCAATTCGGGGTGTAGCCTTTTTCAAATACGTGCTTGTACTTGCTTATGCGAACATAATCACCGATTTTATATTTAGGTTTAGAAACAACCTTCACTTTCCTATGCAAAGTTGCAAGAAGATGAACTTCGTTAGATGAATTGACATCTATAGGTCTCATTTTAATAGTACGATGCTTGGTTCTATTGAACTTGTCCGTCAACTTCTGTATAATGCTAATCCAATGATAATTCCCATTCATACTGAATTCTTTCCACATGATGCCCTTCAGAGTTCGGTTGAATCTCTCGACAATTGAAGCTTTTAACGCGCTGAATGTAGAATAATGGTTTATTTCATAGTTTTTCATTATCCGATGAAATGTTTTATTGAAAAATTCTTTTCCATCATCGGTTTGTAAATTTCGGGGTATACGTCTCTGTTTGAGAACTGATTCCATAACCTTAGCCACATCATTGGAATTTTTACTTTTAACGGAAAGAGCCCAAGCGTACTTGGAAAATGTATCAATTACTGTCAATAGAAATTTATAACCGCGATTTTCAGATGCATACGCACTCATATCAACCAGATCTGCCTGCCAAAGATTATCAATACCCCTTATAACAACACGTCGACGTTTAAAGTTTTTTCGAGCAGTTCTATGGAGTTCATTAACAATTTGCCTTCTACTCATCTTGAAAAATGTATAAATAAAAGTTTTGTAATGGTTTTCATAAGAAGTTCTTCTTTTCCAAACACAAAAAGATGCTGCACTTTAAACACCCTTTTACAATGATGGTGGCAGGCACGTCTGGCTGCGGGAAGACTACATTTATAGAAAATCTTCTTATAAACAATGCAATGATTCAACCATCAGTGAAGAAAATTATTTTGTGTAACGCTGAACAGAGTGCTATACCACGGCAAGCGCCATTTGAAAATATCGAATATTTGAACTCTATTCCTGAGGAATTTCCAAATAGCACGAATCAACCAATCCTAATTGTACTGGACGATATGATGTTAAATGCTTTTTCAAGACAAGTATGCGAGTTGTTTACGAAAGGATCGCATCATCGTAACCTGTCTGTCGTTCTGGTGACTCAGAATGTTTTCCATCAAGGAAAATTTTGCCGAGATATTTCGCTAAACTGTAAGTATCTAGTATGCTTCAAGAACCCACGAGACAAGAGTCAATTTCATCATCTCGCTAAACAGATATACCCTGAAAACAGTCCGGAGCTTATGAGAATATATAAAGAAATAACTCAACAACCTCATAGCTATTTGCTAATAGACCTAACACAGGATATAAATGACACATTACGTTTTCGCACCGACATATTTAATACAGCATTTGTAACGTGTTATTGCTCCCCAGATAGTTTGAAAGAAGACAATGGTGTCACGAATGAGACGATTAAAGGACAACAAGCATATGCTATACGTTCTTAAAAAAGTTAGCCCGTGTTTAAGAAAGGCGATACTGAAAACCACCGATCCCGAAGTAATTAAAACTCTATGCGAAATCACACACAATACACTGAAAGGAAATCATTTGCCTAGAGGAAAAATATTCTCCCGGCTTTGTAAATATAAAAAGAGTATGCGTAAGTTGGCGGAGGCTAAACGATCCGTTCCGCGCCAACGTAAAGTGTTAATTCAACAAGGCGGATTCTTATCCGTATTGCTAGGAAGTGTTCTTACAGGTGTGATAGGGTCTTGAATTGAAAAATATGCAAAGAAATAGCAGTCTGAATAAAATGCTTCTATTAACCGCGGAAGTATATGAACGTTTAAAGGAGACAGTTGAGAGCGCTAGTACACAGACGCTGTTTGACAAAACCATGAGTAAGATACTGAACAATAAGCGCCAAAATGATGGAGAAAAATGGTATCAGTACCGAAATGTGTTAATACAATTTTTAAATGCAAGACGAAGAAAAAAATCATTTATGGAGACGAAACCTGAAAATCTGTCATCGAAAAACCACATGGATAGTCAGAAATATAAGAATTTGTGTGAAAACAGCACACAGACGAGGTTCCTATTTAAAAACGAAATACCCACACAAACTTCGCCTTCACAACCGGAGGAGATATTCGAGTCGATAGACGAGATAATACTAATGAAGCAAGAATTGCCTGCCGTTTTTAAGCGACGATTATCAGCAAGTGGAATAGCAAAAAGTCTTAAACCTGCTTCCAAAATAAGGAAAAGTGTGGCTGATTCATTTGAAGGAACCAGCAAAGACTACAAGATAATAACCGGCGAAGATGGTATAACGCAGTATACAATTCCAGCGGATATGAGTGTGGATGAACTGGATGCCGTTTTCACTGATTTAGATGCAGTAGATGATCGAGGTGCTGTAGCGTCAGATTTCGATGAAGTAGGTCGAAAGTCTGGCAAGCAATATATATTAAGACCCTCTCGTCTAAACCATGATCAATTTGAGCCTGACATTCCCATAAGAAAGCCTGCTCGGCAAAGTGAGCGGTTTAGATTGAAGACCGAGCCTAGTTCCAGAGTTAAAAACGTGAATTGGGACAGAATTTAAAAAAATGCCTATAAACATAATAGATGACGAGTTCTACGTGTGTTTCTTGAGCAACAGTTCGCTAGGCATTTACCCAGACAATACGCTATCATCTTTCGAAAATATATTACCGAGTGTGTGTAAGTTTACCGGCAATTGGTATGTCGGAATAACGGAGATCGCTCTACCAAAACGTAAAAAAGAGAAAAGCGAATCAGGTAGCCTACCAAAACGTAAAAAAAAACCGAATCAGGTAGCCGCGGAATTTCTAAACGGTCTGTACCCACTGAAGACGTAAGCGTTACCAAGGTACCACAATCTGTACCAATTGAAAAAGATTCAAAAGCAATAATCGCTAAAGTTGTTGGGTTGGGTAAATATCATGTTCGTTTTAGATAGGATGCGAATGATTTGCAAAAGTTATGTTATAAGGGAAATGATATGAACTTTTGTTCATTCCTTTCATCATTTTTCTTGGCAATTAGACCTGACTATTATAACTATTACTTAACCGAAATCAAACAAATAATACACGATCGTATCGTAGAATATAGAGATGAAAAGGTAATTGTCAACATAAGAAGTATTACAGAAGAAAGAGATTTTTCTATACATATTTATCAGTCTGGAAAGATTGCTGAAAAGGTTTATTTAAAATTAGGTGTAAAATTTGAATCATTCCGAGCGCTTATAGACTACATAATTGGGCAGATTCCGAGAAACAAACGAAATCATGCCGAATTATTACAGATGATTGATCAATATATTCATCCGGCAAATAGTTTAAGGAACAAGTGGAACAAAGAGGCGAAACCGACTACCCACACATTTCATCTAAAAGATTATGTTGTGAAGGTTAATGTAGAGCTACCTATTGCATCACCGATTAACATAACAGATTTCATTGCCCTATTACTAAGCGGAATCGAATTCAACGATGAAGAGCTACTTGATAAAGAAGAGCCATCTGAAACCACAACATATCAACTGCGAAAACAGGTGTTTAACAAAATTGCCTCAGCTATCCGTGGGTGTGTATCCCGTGCCGTTAAAGAGTCCGGTACAGAAATATTACCCGATGGGTGGATCCAAACAACCAATTTCCACACTATTATTGATATGCCATACAAAAGAGCCGATGGATCAAAAGGTACAACTCCTGTCCCAATAGAGGTGGATAAAACCGACAATATAGCTGGTTTATTCATCGACGCTTTCCTGAAAACACCCGTTGAGAAGCGCGATCCCGAATCGATCGATACAGAAATAAAAGAGTCGTTTGATAAATCAATATTGCTGGACAGTGTAAGTCAGCTGGAAAAATCATTGTCTGTACTTGAAAAAAGAACACATTGTGACTCATTCAATAAAGGTTTTGGTGATTGTGAAAAAACCGAATTGATAAACGTTTATACAGATATCATTAAACCCAGAATAGTAGGAAATAAACTGGTAAGAAATCTACGGGCGATCCCCTTGAAAGGCTGTAATAGCGTGTTTAGATTCGAGCATGTGGAGTACTGTCCACTTGAGAAAAGCTTTATTGAAAGTATCTCAATCAAAATTACAGATCATCACGGTGAATTAGTCAACTTTGAACCTAGCTTTACTCCAACATATGTTCATTTCAAGCGAAGGTTAGAATCTATAAATATTCCTACGTTGTAAATATCAACATAGTTTGGACACTGAATTTCACACAGTTCTATACTAATGCGATGAATTCACACTACGCAAGATACTACCTTGTCCAGAGTGGAGGTAGATTATCAGACATTGGAGAACTATATCGATCGCCACTTGTGTACCAGCGTGGAAGGGGTGTTGGAAGTTTTTTCAGTGGGTTGATACGTTATCTTCAGCCTTTATTTCTGTCCGGTGCAAAAGCTATAGGAAAACAAGTCATCGAAACGGAAAAATCCATTTTTAAAGAGGCAGGAAGTAAACCACTGAAGCAGGTACTAAAGGAGCAAGGGAAATCTGCAGTACATGAATTAACCCAAAAAGGTATAAATAAAATATTTGATAAAATGGAGGGTAGAGAAAGACGAATGGCTATAAAAAGAGCTAACCCTTACACAAGTAAGCATTTGAAATCAGTGCCTAAGCATAAAAAAGGGCGTAAGGTGAGAAAGCTGTCATCGAGCAAGACTAAGAAAACTATAAAACGACGGCGCCGAGTAAGAAGGCGTGCATTGGATATATTTGACAAATAGATAATACCTTCATGATGCAGAAAGAGTGTATAAAGTCTGAATTGGATATTTTTGCCTCCCCACCAATTCAAAACAGTATTTTGAAAACCGAAGAAGTTGCTTACAAACCAATTGCATCACTGGACAATTCTTAGGTGTTGGAATTTATTTCGCTTGGTCATGGGGATACATATCGTGACTTATCCAGCATCTACTTACGGCTCAAGGTGCAACTGATTAAACTAAAAAATGGTAAAGAAGACCTTTTCACCGGAAAAGAAAAAATTAAGAAAGCTGATGGGGGTGAAGGTGTAGCTGATCCGGTTGGTGTAGCTAACAACCTCATGCACTCACTTTTCAGACAATGCACTGTACAATTGAATGGGAAGAATATAGCTCAGACAGACAACAATTACCACTATCGCGCCTATATTGAAAATTTACTGAACTACGGTAAAGACGCTGCATCTACTCATTTGGAATCGGCCGGGTGGTATCTAGATCAGAACGAGATGGAGATGATTGAAGACTCAAGACCTGGCGGTGGTCCTACCGAGTTGAATGAAGGCTATCTTAAACGGTCTGCAATGATTGAGAAGAGTAACGTAGTCGAACTGATGGGCACAATTCACACAGATCTGTCAAATCAAATTAAACTTTTATTGAATGGAGTGGACTTACGTTTAACATTATCATTGGAAAAACCGGAATTTTATTTGTACTCGAAAGAAGATGACTTTAACCCACGTGTGAAAATACTAGAAGCGACAATGTTCATGAATCATGTTACCGTCAACCCTAGTATATTGTTAGCACATGAAGCTGTACTAAAACGCACAAATGCCGTTTACCCATACAAGCGAGTGGAAGTGAAAACTTATACACTACCCACTAACACATTCACACTATCTCTTGATAACGTAGTGATCGGACAATTACCGAACCTGCTTGTTTTCGGTATGGTGGATAATGACACATACACCGGAAAGCGCACAAAAAACCCATTCAACTTCAAACACAACAACTAATTTCAATCTATCAGTTAACGGCGTTCAAGTGCCAAACCAACCGTTAGAGTTTGATTATTTGCATGATAAACCTGTTAGCACTAGAGGATACCTTACTCTATTCAAGGGCACTGGTATTAACTACTTTGATAAAGGTCATCAGATATCTAAGAAATTCTTCGACAACGGTTGTTTCTTACTAGCATTTGACTTAACAGCGGACAGCTCATACGATTCGGGTTGTGGCAGTTTGTTGAATCAAGGTGTGGTGAGGATCGAAGGGCGGTTCAGAGAGGCTTTGAAGAAAAGTGTCACCTGCATTATTTACGCTGAATATGATGGAAGTATTGAAATCGATAAGAACCGTAATGTATTCACAAGCTTCTAAAAGTATATAAATAACGTGAACATGTGAGATTTTGATAGAGTCTGCTCCAGAAAATAGTCATGACGCATTGTCTAGTGAATATTGAATACTTCTCAGAAGGTCATTTAACCTTTTTCAAGAAAGTCTCAATTGCGGGGTTCACCTCTCAGAACAAACTTTATTCAAAGGAAATCACGTATAAATATCCTACTTCCTCAGCTATAAGTACAGATCAGACAGGTGTATTTGGAAACTTAGAGCTGAAGATGAAGATCTTATCAGGTCCCTGGCGAAATTTGCAACAGTCTTTGTAAACGGAGACTCAACAAGAGGGTTCCTACAAAGTTACGTAACACCACACACAAAGGTTGTAAACCTTGAAAACATATTCCTGAAAGAACAGGAATGAACACGATAGAGAGCATCAACACATTGAGAAATAACATTAAAACAAACAGGTCTTTCAAAGGTGTTTTCCCCTGTAATCGTTTACCTCGAAAAGTAAGGAAGCCTGCATGTTTCATCGCCAACACCGATCCGGCCAGTAAAAGAGGACGCCATTGGGTTGCATTTTATTACCCGAAAAAAGGTCCGGCTGAGTATTGTGACCCGTTTGGTAAATATCCTGATAACAAGTTCTTTAAAAAATTCCTTCATCAAAATGGAAAAGTGTTTGTGAATAATAAGCTGCGGTTACAAGGTAGCCTCTCGACAACATGTGGACAGTATTGTTGCGTTTTTCTACATTTTCGTTGTAGTGGTAGAAGTCTCAAAAAATTCCTTAAACGGTTTTCAACTACAGATTACAATTTCAATGATGGTGAAATTATAAATTTATTTCGCAAAATTTATATGAAGGACAATTCACAAAATGGGGGTGAGTTTTGTAACCAGACCTGCATGCGAGAAGGCGATATAAAAGCAACTTAAAACGACTTACCCACCACAGTTTATTTCTCGAGCTACGAAGGATGTCAACCTCTGTTAACAAGTCTACTAGTAAGCAATCACAAGCTTCTAAACGTGAGGTGCAGAAGAAGAGAAAAGCAACGAAAATTTCATCTAGTATCATCTCCAACTCCCAGGAAGCCAAGACAAAAACACTCCCCAAGTCTAGTTTGCCGTGCGATGAAGATGTTCTTTTTAATTATACGTACTATCTAGATGGATGCCATAATCGCAGGATAACACTAGGATTTGACCCACGAACATTTCAAGCAAAGGCTATCTTTCACTATCACGGACGGTTCCCGCTAGCAGTTGACCACAGCCAATGGAATACGTTGTACAAACACCTAAGCGATTTAAAAGGCACATCAGGCGTTCAGTTCCCAGAGAACCAATTAGGATCTTTGAAACGTTACCAGATACCTGTAGGCGTTGGTAGCATAACACTAAAACATGCAGAACTATTCAAGCTATTTGAAATGATGGAGTTCTTCAATATGGTTATGCACCACAACAACCTGGCTTCGGAATGTGTTAAGGAATATTACGAGTTGTACTGTAACAGGTACAAAGAGAAGCTAAGCCATGAGGACTTTTTCATTCCATCTCGAATATATTAAATAAATATTAATTATTCAAGACTTTTTTATGAATTTCCAATTTTATGCAGTTGTAATCTTATTTTTGACGTTTTGAAATAAAACAACACAATTATACATTGCAAAATAAAACATATTTTATTCTCACACTAGTAATACACATTATTCATTAAATAATACATATAAAGGTTGATACAATTTTGAGCGGCACATCTTGTTGTAGGCAATGGGTCGTGAATTCTACAGGTTGTCTTAAAATTCTTGAACTCTCTCAGTTTTGGTATTTCTAGCTGTATTACGTTAGCATTTGATAAATATTTTCTTAAAAAACTTTCCTTAATAGCGCCTTTCACGTATATAGTCGTTTCGTTGAACTCTGTCAAAATTTCTGGAAGTCGATTATAATCCACATCACCATCACACCATCTAAGCCATTGATATTAGTCACATCAAAATCATTTTGACGACGCGCTTTCGGGTATAACTCCTGAGAAGGATATGGGGGAGCAAAATGATGAACCACAGGTAAAGTTGATTCGAAAGGTAAAACAGCTAGTTCTTTTACAAAATATTGACCGTTTCCCCCGCACACAAACTGGATGTCTATAATAACTTGTGCCATGTCTCACTGTTACACGGTTTGCAATGAAATGAAAGGTTTAGAGTAGTGGTGCTTATATTTTATTCCAACAACTATTCAAATTTCATCATATGATCTAAAAGTAATTGTTTAATTTCATAACAAGGCAAACATCACTTAACAACTTATTTACATGATATGAATATCTAAACTATAAAATGCAAATATGTATAAAATTTTAATACAATAAAAATGGATAATATTTATTCTCTATACAAAAAACTGTAAGTGTTACCATAGCTGTCTGATCTACACCTTTTGAAAACCATAAGGGTAAGAGAAATATTCATCCGACACAACTCTTTTGTCAAAAGTAAATCTCAGTAGTTTTTTTTCGGGTTCTGATACAACAACACCTGGACGCTTTCGCTTGATTTTACGTTCGGTCGTCACATGTACACCATCAGATAAATCATCCTCCAAAACTAACGATTTTAAACATTCAAAATTTACAACTATTGAGTTTTCGAAATTAAGAGTTATGCCTTTACATTTAATCACATGTTCGGGACCATGTTCAGTTTCAATTTTTAAACCATATGTCTTAGGACCTGTACTCACATATTCCGATATATAAGCATCAGAACCATAGCATGCCACCTCATTGGTCAGATCACCCAGGAAGTCAGAGATCGGAAAATTTATTTGTTTGTCTCTACTATCCACAAATATGATACTGTCTGTATCACAGTAGAGAATCGATGAACCCAGTTTTTCCAATAGTTCGTATAATTTAATTCTAGCCAGTACCGTTGTATAAGCTGCGATAGGAATGTTTGCATGTGGCAAAGTTCTCAGATTTTCTTCTACATATTTCCATGAAACCCACATGTTATCATTATCAACCGGGTAAATTGAACAAATTTCTACACCTGGTGATTGGAGAAGCTCACAAAATTGTTTGAAATTATTAATCACTTTAGTGTTTGTTTGATCATCCCTTTGACCGAACTTGCCCTACAATGAGTTTAAACAAAGTTTGGCAATATTACGTCGACCAGAATTTTTTTGAATTTGGGTTTTATCAACAACAATACATTCCCGGCTTTCGTATGATTCAATAAAATTATCTTTAGGCTCATCTGTTATATATTCATTACCCCAGCCACAAGCCATTTGTTTAATTTTCAAAAAATTATTAACATATTCTGTAAATAATCCGCCAGTCTTTGCATTAGGGTTGTAAACTGTGTATTCATATTTCCATACTTCATATACTTTCATGACTTTGTACCCTCTTTTTACAGATAAGGCTATTTCAGGAATTACCCATGTAACTGTGAGTTTTCGCTCATCGTCTGAATGATCGCAACTTGAAACTTTATTCTTCTCGGCACATTTTTTACAGAGTGTGAAATACAATTTATTGTTGTTTTTCAGCGGTAACACAGGAATGAGAAGGTCGTTGGGAGCAATTACATCGCATTTAATGGAACCATGCATTGAAAGAATTTCATGTATAGGAGGTATATTGTCATTTCGAAATATCTCAGGATGCTTTATGGGGTACGGTGCGTATTTGTTTATATACGGGTACAGACTGGTAAAGTCTAAATAACGTATTACCTTTCCCTCTTTTGCTTTATGGTGTAATTTGAATACCTCAGTACGACCTTCAAATAGAGCATCCCGCACACATAGTGGTGGCATTATATCATTATAATATTCCCGCAATTTTTCATTTAAAACACGGTCTTTATTTAGTACTTTATTAAATTCACATTCCCACGAATATACCAGATTATATCCATTTCTCCTTATCGCCTCGATACGTCTTTCTATGCTTTCATATCTTTGATTTGTCAACGAGCTATTTTCAATCGTTTCTTGAAATTTAAAGCAATCTCTACAACCGTGATAATAACAGCCGAAGAACTCAAAGACTGTATTTGATTCTTTATGAAAGCCGTCGACATAGAATCCACACTTATCCAACTTTAACTCACCATTGTTGTTTGCGGAGATTATCAAACCGCTAGTTTGTGAATTTTTCCAAGCCAGCCACTTAAAAGAAATTACGGAATGTATTTTACTTTTGAAATAGCCTTTTTTAGGTATTACGCCTAAGATATTTTTTTCAAGATATTTTTTCCGAAAAACTAGCATACATGTCGATGCAATTGCGAGACTTTCTATTAAGGGGTTCACATTGGTCATTTTAATAAACTCATCCATAAACCTTATATATCCTCGTCGTAAAATATCAACATCATTTACAAAATATCGCAACAACCCATTTCTATTATTGAAAATATCTTGTGTTTTTGTATTGTACCATTTTAAAAAGGTCATCCTTTCTTTAGGTTTCATTGTATCGCAACCGTACATTTCTGGTGGTGGGTATTTACCGATATAATTTATATTCTCCTCGGTATTGAAATAATAAGGATAGTAACCTTTAGCACTGTCTTCAATATCGAAAACTTGTGGAAATTTAGAAAGTGGAAACGGCAGGAAATTTAAAGAGTCAACAAATGAAACTTGTTCACATGTCAACTTCATAATTTTGGTTCCATTCATTAAAGGTTCAATATGTTTTTTCCTAGCTATTAACTCCGAAATCAAGAAATGACCATCATACCCTTGTAAATTATGTGCATAACAATATACGTTGCAAACAAACGGTCTGGGTATTAAGCAATAGTCTAGAAACCTTTGCACAACAGAGTATTGATCACTTTTTTCAAAAATATGCTGCCTGACACCACTTGTATCACATGGTTGTTTAATATCTTCATCTTGATAACAGTTGTGACAAACATGTTGTGCTACAATTAGATTTGCAACATGTACAAAAGTTGAAGAGCTGTCTCCATACAGACCGTCTTGAGTAGTTTCACAATCAAAAAATATTATGAGAAATTTTTTATCCTTTCTACCTATGTAGGGTTTTATAAAACAGTTATGTTGGGACGGTTGTATTTTTGAACACATCTGACAGAAGTATTTGTCACATTGATGTTTGAGTCCTTTCCTGTATGTAAAATTTATAAATTTTGTGCAAAATACACATATCTTAAAAGTGTCACATACAGTTTTTCCTCTGAACTTTTTATCTAAATGTTTAGCGAAACATAGCGGTTCTCTAAACCCACGATTACACTCGCTACAGTCAACCATCTGTGATACATACACGTAGGGTGGGAATGTGATACAGTACGGACATTTCATTTCACATTTATGAAACGAATGATTTGAAACTTTATCGTAATAGTTACAAATATAACTTTTGGAAAACTATCCGGTGACCGATTTTATGACGTAAAAATGTTTTGTACTCTCGAAATAGAAGAGGTAAATTTTTTTTGCTGATATATCCTGTAGCGGAATTTTAAAAAGGATGGAACTCGAATCTCGAATATTATCGAAAACAAAAATGTGATACCCACATAAGTATTTTTGAAATTTATAAAGATCTAGGATGTTGCATCCATTCTCACTGATTACCACTTTGGCATTTTTACACAATTGATCAGCCTTTAAATCCAAAGATTGTAAAATGACTGAATTATTAACACGGCTTATATTACCCTCGACCATTTCTATTGCGTAACAAATACACCTTGGTAAACATTAAAGATCGTCAGCTTTAGTGGTTTTACCCGCATCCACTAATACTTTTTTCCTTTTTAAAAGTTCATCATCATCTGTGTACTTTTTATTTATACGCCCCCCACCGAAAGAAATGTTTACGACATCCGCATGGAACTGAATGATATCATCCGAAAGAAATTTAGTGTTTGATTGATTCACATTTGCTATAAGACCCATTATGTATTTCCCATTAATTTCCTGAGCAGGCTTTAAACTTGACCATATGGGTTTAACGTGTGGTGATTTTGGGAGTGTTATTTTAAAGCTCATTTTACACTCCGAATTGATGTTACCAAGAATGTCTGCAATTATCTTATCAAATATTTTTTCTAAAGCCCTTAAAGGATCAACGGCTATATTGGCGAAGTCCTTTATCTGAAAACTTAAGGTGACACCTGTGACGTTAAATTTTTTAAATCCTTTCCTGGAAATTATTCGAAACGATCTTGATCTATCGCTTGAGCCACCCCCTTGTTGATAACCTTCACCAACACATTCTTGTTGAACATCATTAGAGCTGAAGGAGTTTTCATTATTTACCAAAAGATTAAATGTTTCGTTTTGCAAACCATTTGAAAACGACAGGTGATGTTGCTTTGAAAACTCTATCAACTGTAGTAAAAACCTGTATCTCTCATCTAATGTCGGATAAATATTTCCATCCCTAAATTTATTTGTTGTATTCCTCAACCAGGTAATACAATCTTCAAAACTTGATGCTAACGAAATTTTAAAATCGTTAATTATTTTATCCATCTTTTTATTTACTTACTATTTGACGTTATTAAAACTAATACACTATCTTAAACTATTCAGGAATTTTATTAGCTTCATTTTCTCCGCTCCAGTTGCTATCGGTATTATTTTGTGTGCGCTGCAGCCGTCTTTGCAGCTCCTCAACCGTCAGAGGTTGAGGTCCTGGAAGAGGTGACGTCCCCCTCACCTTTACAGGCTGTTGGTACTCCGTTGCGGCTCCTGACACAGCTTCTTCACCCTGCTCGTCTGCTGCGGTTCCTGACGCAGCCTCTTCTAGCTGCTCGGCTGCTGCAACCCCAGCCAAAAAATTTTCGGCCGTGGGATGTCAATGAACGAATATCTCTTTCGATATTCCTCTATCGTTATTCTTTTAGGAATTTTTTTAACAAACATCCTAAGCTGACGTATAGTCAGCTGCAAAATAGGCCTTGTGGGGCCGCAATTTTTAAAAAATTATAAAATTTGCTGTAAACAAAAATAGAGAGAGAAAAATTAATATATATATATAAAAAATATTAACTATAAAATCAAAAACTTACCTCTCTGATAGGTTATCAGAGTGTCGTCCGACAATTTATGATAACCCATGGTACCAGCCACGGGTTTTTATACAGATTTTTCCACGCCGCACAATATACAAATTGCAAGCATATGCATGTAGTCTGTGCTACCTTCCGTGTTACTCAAACGGCATTTTCTCATGAAGCTAATTAATTCACATTGCAAATTGGGTCATACCACTTAATTACTACATTTCGCAATATAGTGTAAAATATGTACAACATAAAAACTCATCAACAATGCGGAAGACGTTGCGTTTTTTAATGATATTCACCCTCAGTTGGTTCAATATACAAGTCTTTTCATGTCCAGCGATTCTTGCCTCAAGCGCACCAAGCAAGCGTAAGCAAGCATAAAGCATCTTCTAATTGGCATACACACACCTTAAATGTGGATTACGCCATCGCTCAACACTATATATGACGTTGGGGAATACCTACCATTTCAGTTTAAGATGCAGGTGATATTGAATTCTTTCCACATAATATTTTCTTTTTTCGCAAGTCTGTTGATTCGTAAGCGAGTTAATTAATATGCACCCAATTGCAACATGGACACGAAAATGCCCCCATTGATGATACGATCGAATCAGTATGAATGGCTAACAACAAGAACAAAATGCATAACCGCTACGTACAACGTATAACCTGTCGTTCGGTACAAAATCATTCATGAAACATCTCTACACGGAAATAACCACCTGTTGTCGACGAAAGCAACGTCACGGTCAACCTTGGGGGAACCCTTTAATTACAACAAATATGTATGTGATCGTCAAATCTACCATCGTTCGTTTGCCTTCAAAAAGACTTGAGATATTTTAACCTCCTGAATTATAGAACTCCTGGTAGGCACTCTCGCAGTATGAAGAAAATTTATACATAGTTATATGCACTAACATACCACTGTCCGATCATGGTTATTTATGCACATGCACGTTGAAATGCGTATGAAGTTAATTGGATACTTTTCGTAATACATTAAGGCTAGTATCAGAATTTTGCATGGATGGCAATTACCATTAAAATTTCACCCTTCTTTTCACCCATCATTCGTTGTCTTGCACAGACGTTACATATAACGTACAGTAACACGGTGTATTGTAATTCATGGGATGGAGCTAATTTTGATACAATGCCCCAGAAAATGTGCGTGCAAGGCTTTACCTGTCCCCGTGGCCAGAAGGTACAATTGCAGAACAAAAATTTGATTACATGTCGATATTACAAGGAGCTCATCGTAAGCAAGTTAATTGTATGCACTCCTCTGCTGTTAAGATCGAAATTCAAGTTGTGTTTGAACATACATACATACATTAATATAGTGGTTCCCACCCATAGAAAACCCGGTTCAAAGGTACGTCACTTACTACTGTCACTTTTCCACAAGAACTACAGAGTATCTAGGACACATTCTCACTACAGATGGAGTAAAACCAAACATGGATAAAAGTAGGGCCATTCAGAAACTGAAGCTTCCTGAAACAGCAAAACAAACCAGACCTTATCTAGGGATAACAGGCTATTACAGAAAGTTTGTGAAGGATTATGCAAAAGTCGCCCAGGGAATGACAAAGTATCTGGAAAAAAATTGCAAAGTTAATAAAAAAGATACCCAATATATTGACGCATTTGAGAAATTGCAGCGAATGCTAACCAACGCACCGATTTTGAAGCACTCGGATTTCAATAAAAAAATTAAATTGGTTACGGATACAAGTGATTTCGTGGCAGAACGTTAAACGATCACGAAAGGAAATCCCGTATAGAATTTTAAAGTACTGAATGATCAGTACTGAAAATCGGACTTTATTACGCACTGCGAATCCATTATAAATCCCGACTAAGTTACTCAATACGATACTGATATTCATTATAAAACTAGAACTTAGGTGATACTGAAAACTCAAAATAATTTGTTACCAATATTCATAACTTAATCAAAACTGAAGCGGTATTGAATGACTGCATCACTGCATACTGGAATTCTGGATTTCAGCGGAGCTTAAGCAATACCCGAAATTCAAGGCAATGTGATACTTAAATTCTGGACTTCATCGGAACTTAAGCAGTACTCAAAATTGAAGGCAAATGCAATTCTGAAATTCGTAAATTCATCTAAACTCAAGCGGTACTGAAATCGGTGGGTCAAACTCTGAGCTCCATAACTGTTTAAATCTTTTTACAAACACCCTCATCAACTAAATGCATTTTATCTATTGAAAATTTCTTGATCATACCAATCGGTAGCGTTTCCAAAATAGAACGGAAATCTTTATGATGGCTATCATCGGAATCTCCGTCAAAAGTTGACCTGCTCCTGAAACTTTCATCATTTTGCAAGGGTGCTGTTACTTCTGGATATACTATTTTGCTCCCTCCACTAGCTGTGATGAATCTTTGACCTTTCGTGAAGCATTTTTGACAACAAAAGTAAGTAGTAAGTAAGTAAATGTGCAATAATAGTGTTAGTGAGTTGCTACCCAGAAGCACACTAGAAAACAAAGTTGTTGACTAGACTAGGAGGTTCTAACCCATGATAAAAACTGACTAACCACCATGTGTTTTTACTTGCTTAACAGCTGTCATCGCCGGAGCGTCACAAATGAATGAATGAATTTTAATAGTGTACGACTTTGATTGCACGTTAATTGCAACTTTAAGGAGCTGTAATACTTCAGCAACGAACCTTTCCAGCACCACATTAAAATTATAAGGTTTACCAGATACCTTGAATATTCCTATCGGAAAAACTGAATTACATTGATTGTTGACGCATCCGGCAATTATCCAAAAACTGTGACCACTACTTTTTGAAGAAGGTGTTCCATCAATGTTGAATGAAATTTCAAAATGCGTGATATCGTTCTTTAGAATTGTGCGCATGTTGGCTTCAATGCATGAGATCAACGAGTCCTTCATCTCAAAGTGAGTATATCGACCATTGTCTATGTTTTCAATGTAATGCTTTCCAGTATTTTTTGGAGTCTTTAGCATAAATCTGACATCCATAAAAGGAAAATTACACTCTCCTGAGAGAATTTTCAGCAGCTTATTGATGTCATTATGACTAAGTGACACGTGACATGCCCAGTTTCTGATCTACGAATGATACAGGACTCCGTTCAATTGCGTCTTCTGCGACATCCACCACTTGTTTTTCGTGTTCATTACTTAGAATCCCACTCCCGTTTATATAATCAGCTAAATTGGAGTACTTTAGTCTTACAACTGGCTTAAAATGTTGTTAAATTACTGTGAGGGTGGCTTCCTTCTGAATCTGTAGTCGGTATTTTGTGATACATATGTTCGTAGCAATTCTCACGTGGGTTCACTTTGACTTTTGTATCAGAATTGATTTTTCTAGGCATTTATTTCACTAGCCAGTGGCTCAGATCGATGCGCGCTCACTTCTTGACAATAAGGAACGAAGGTAACGCGTTCAATCCCAGCTGAATTCATATAAAAAGGTAATTGAAATTTAACATATGTCCAAACCGAACTACATAGATTTGATAAGTTGTACAAACATATGATACAGAAAAGACCAAGTAAATAACTAAAAAGAAAAAATGATTACGTTTTGACTTAATATTTTGATTTATTTATTTATGAGACGAACACTGTAACAGAATCCGCAAACTAAATTGATTCAGAACTTTCACAAAATTCACCAGTACCAGTTATGTAGTACTGACGCAGTATAGAAGCAAGTGGTTACAAACTAAAAATAAGGGTAACGATATTAATCGAAGACTCCAAAGGTGGCTGTTAAAACTAGGGGAATATGATATTAACTTAAACTATTTTAAAGGAAAGGATAACAAAGTATTGGACTTTATGAGTAGGATAAATGCAGAAACCGAAGAAATTAACGCATTGGACGAAAATAGAGAGGAAAATGATAATATTAGTACCAACGCAACAATTCACTCACAAGAAGACGTGCTTAACGACCATTTCCCCATCTTTGACACAGTAGTCAATCGTTTCAACAGTCAAATAATTTTAGCAAACTGCAAAACAAGAGAAATTGAAAATATTAATTCAAAACGTAGAATATTTATTAGTCTTGAGGATATCAGGAACAATTGTATGTCTGATATTTTCGCAGACTACTTGCAGGAGGCAAAGTAGGAATTTTCTCAGAACTTCCAGACCATGAATACAATTTAGTTCAGCAGAAACTGATCGAAATTTTTAATAAAAGCATAAGATTTTATAGATGTGCATATCATGCTAAAGACCTGAAAACGAATATCACAAGAAAGAAACAGGACATGCCGGACTTAACGTGAATTATGAGGGGTTAAAGAAAAATATTTACTTTAAAACCTTAAAATCTCCATACAAAAATTTATCAATAATTGCGATACGTGTAACAGGGCTAAATATGACCGAAAACCTTTAAAACCCAAGTATGCAATAACTGAGACTCCAACTAACGTGACTCAAATTATACATCTAGACATTTATATTAAGAAGCATAGTCTCATAACGTTTATTGACAGATTTTCGAAACATGTCATACCTTTATATTTAGAAGGTAGAAATAGCGTGACGATAACGGAGAAAATAAGGTTGTATTTTTCAATAAAAGGTAAACCAAGTAGACTTAAAATGGATAACGAATTTAACTCGGTAAACGTAAAAGAATTTCTACAAGTTGAGGGAGTCGAAGCACACTTCACAAAACCTAACAGCCATACAGGCAATGCAGACGTTAATAGTTTCCATAATATATTCGGTGTAAAACTCAGAGTGTTAGAAGTAGAAAAACCCGAAATGTCCAGTAAGGAAAGAGTATTCGAATGTGTCGAATTCTACAATAATATCGAGGCCTTTAGATGTTTAACAAGGGAGAGCAAACCCTGAAGAAATAGAGAAGTTGTTGCATATAACCAAGGAAAAAAGAATTAATAAGCTAAACGGAAATAGGGTAATTTATCAACAGAATAAAGATGAAGGGTATGTAAAAAATTATAAATCTTTAAGGCATAAAAATGAAACTTAAATTAGAAAATATTCATCCCATTAATATTAAGAGAGATAAAAAAAATTCAGAGCAAGTGGACACAGATGCTTATAATACTGACAATGATGACACCAATAGGCGGAACTCTGACGATAGAATAACTGAACAGGAACGATAGTTTCGTAGAAATCAAAGAAGATAGTGTTGCAATTGTCGAAAATTACTATACGATACTACATTTTATAGATCCATAAGACATCCAATTTATCATAAATTTTTTAGAATCAAATCTTGATCAAGTTGAATGACAAACATTAAAGCTAAAATCTTAACAATTTTACCACAAAGACAAAGACGAGGACTTGTAAACATTATAGGGACGGGACTTAAATGCTTGTACGGAACAATGGACGATAATGACAGAATTGAAATTGAAGAACACTTAAGCACAATTGACGCAAATACTCACAAAACGATTGAGACGACAACCAAAAACATTGCAATTGATAACCAATTCAACACAACATTTTCCAAATTAAAAGAAGCTATTCAATCTGACCGAAACAAATTTTTAGAAAAATTTAATGATATTAGAAGCACAAATGAAAAAATTTACAATCAACTTATTTACCTAGCTATGATGCTAAAAATAAAAATTTTGGGTGATAATGTGGAACACATAAAGAATAACATTGCATCCGCCAGATTGAAAATTATGAGTAGCAATATTCTAACTAGCGAAGAAATTGTTCGATACCATATTGACTTGTATAAGTTACAGCATATTAGACTAAGTGCAGCTAATTACAAGGAAAATAAACTATTGTTTGCTATACGAATACCGTAAGATATGCTGAAAGTTGAAAGATCACTAATTACTCCAATTGTAAATAAAAATCATCAGCAGCTTTCATTTCATACTCAAGAAATTGTAAGAATCCATCATGAATGTTATAAGTATATCAGCAATGCCAATAGAAAAAACTTAAAGAAATGTGATCTATGCATTTTCCAAAATAATTGTTTAAGAACTAAACACTATCAAATGGAAATTGTAGAAATTGAACCAGGATCGCTTTTGTTGAAAAACGCAAATAAAACCCATGTCAATAGTACTTGTGACGATAGAGAGTTATATTTAGAAGGAAATTATCTTCCGCATTTTCATAAATGTAATATTAATATTGGTGACCAAATATATTCTACTTTGCAGAGGATTCCTCTTGGATGCGGGAAGATCTCTCCTCGTCTGTGGATACAAGCGACAGCAGCATAATAGCTGCATTGAAAAAGACCGCTGTGTGCTGAAACTGTTGGTAAGAATGTGTCTGGATGCACGAAAAGTGAACTAGGTCACGGTGAAGGATGCTTATCCATTACCACTCATCGATGGGATACTAAGTCGACTTCCAAGAGTTCAGTTTATAACTAGCCGCGATTTAAAAGACGCCTTTTGGCAAATCCCATTAGAAGAAGGGTCTAAGGAAAAGATAGCCATTACCGTACCGGGTCGCCCGTTGTACCAGTTCGTCACCATACCGTTTGGATTGTGTAACGCCCTTTAAACAATGCAACGGTTGATGGATAAGGTGGTCCCAGCACACCTGCGCCACCAGGTCCTCGTCTACCTAGATGATCTCCTGTTGATCACCGAGACTCTAGACGAGCACCTTCAGCTGTTCCAAGACATTGCTTTGTGCATACGTAAGGCTGGACTGACCATCAATATAGAGAAGAGCAAGTTCCTCATGAAAGAGGTGAGATACTTGGGCCATATCATCGGCCACAGTACAATCCGAACGGATCCACAAAGGTGCAAGCCATACGGGAATTTCCACGCCCCACCTCAGTAAAACAGTTGCGACGGAATGTGTGGCTAGTACCGACGCTTCGTGCCAAATTTTACAGCTATATCCACCGCCCTCACGGACCTCCTATCGCGTAAGCGACAGTTTCTATGGGAAGATGTGAGTCCAAGATTTAAAAAACGCTCTATGCACCGCACCGGTTCTGCACAGTCCCGATTTCAAACGCCCCTTCGCCATACACTGTGACGCAAGTCAACATGGTGTCGGCGCAGTACTGATGCAGAAGACCGACGATGGCGTGAAAGTCCCTGTTGCTTACATGTCTCATAAGCTCAACCCTGCGCAGCGAAACTACACCGTCTCTGAACAGAAGTGTCTTTCCGCCGTGTTGGCTATCAAGAAATTCCGAGCCTATGTAGAAGGTCATGAATTCGAGGTCATCACGGATCATGCCTCGCTATAACGGCTAATGACACTCCCGGATTTACATGGCAGGTTGGCAAGATGGCCTTTGAAACTCCAAGGCTTCAAATTTAAAATCACGCATAGGAAGAGAAGCCAAAACGTAGTGCCGGATTCGCTATCAAGTGTTTTCTCGCCAGAAGGTCTCGAATTAGAGGAGATCTCAACCACCACCATAGAGATTAATCTTTTCTCTCTACATTTCAAGAGCGAAAGGTATGTAGAGCTTCAAGACAAATATCGCAAGAGCAAGCACAACTGCCGGATTTACGAGTTCTTGAGGGACTCGTATACAAGCGTTGCCAGCATGACACTGGTGACATTTCGATAGACCGAGACGCATGGAAGTTATGGATTCCGGACGAACTGACGACCTCCTTGATACAGCGAGCCCATAATCATCTGTTAAGTGCCCATGGAAGCATCGGGAAAACCGTTAAGCGGCTTAAAGAGCTCTTCTATTGGCCAGCCATGACCAAATAGCTCGCTGCGTATGTCAGTTCGTGCGAAACCTGCAAAATGACCAAGGCGCCCAACCAAACCCTTCGAGCGCCCATGCGTTCTACCGGTATTCTAGAACGTGTCTTCCAGCGCTTGTATATTGATCTCCTCGGACCGTACCCTCGATTGTCTGCCGGTCACACCTATATTCTGGTTATTCTGGACCACCTATCCAAATTCACCTTCCTTAAACCCCCCAGAGCCGCGTCGGCAAAACTCATCACCCACTATCTGGAAGAAGTTTTGTTTCACCTGATCGGAGTCCCCAAAATCATCATTTCTGACAATGGCCCTCAATTCCGGAGCAATCTCGTCGACCAGCTCCTGGAAGAGTACGACGTATGCCACCTTTATATGGCTATTCATTCTCCGCAGGCTAACGCCTCCGAACGTGTAAATCATTCGGTGTTGACCACGATACGAGCATATGTGCACACGAATCAGCGCGACTGGGATCGGAAGTTGTCGGCCATCAACCGTGCGCTGCGGACAGCTCATTATGTCTCTCTTGGTTCAGCTCCATATTTCGTGGTGTTCGGGCAAAACATGATCAGGCATGGGAGCACTTACGCTTTACTAAGAAAATACAGCTATTGGAAGAGCCCGAAACTCAATTGCTACATCACGAACGTATGAAGCTGATCCGCAATCAGGTGGCAGAAAGATTGGCTAAAGCTACGCAGGCACAGATAAGGGTCTACAACTTGAGATCTAGAAAACCAAAGTTCCAGGTCGAGGACACCGTCTATGTTCGAAATTTCGGGCAAAGTAAGGCGGTGGACCATAACAACGCCAAAATGGACAAGAAATTCTGTAAGACTACCATCACCAGGCAACACGGCAACGCATGCTTTCAAGTAAAAGGCCCGGACAACAAGGTCTGGGGGATATATCACGCAAAAGACATTCGACCCTAAACAAGAGTCTTCAAGCACGTCTGCTCCGGAGGCCGGCGCACTCATGCCTGTGTTGTAATGTTGCACAGCCGCTAGGCTGGCCCACCACTGAGCTGCCTCATGGACCAGGAGTCAAAACGGGTGTTCGAGTTCGAACATCATGCCTAGTTAGGCAGACCCCGAAAAAATAGAAAAGAGGAGAGAAAAATCCCGCTAGCAGCGCGACTGGACCGGGAGTCGATTGAAGCGAGTGGTCGTGGCGGGTTGGATGTGTTAAGTAAGCCATTTTTGGGAGACTAAAGTTTGAAATACTTGGGTGAAAGACTGAACAAAGAACATCTCCCGAAAGTTTGTCAAAAATTTTGCGGAATTCCTGAGAAAAACGTGGCGTGCTTCGAGTCAAATGTATTTATTTTCGAGTCGCTTTCAAACAGATTGAAAATATGAAAAAGTTTGCGAAAATCGTCGTGTGAGTGTGACGAAGTATATTTTCTTGTTGCGGCCAATGAAGCCGTGGACTGACTCGGGAAATTTCCTCGCGGACTCCTTGTGTGCGAAAAATGGCAGTGGCCTGGCTGATGGCGATATTCGATAATAGCTGCTTTTAAAAGGAGTTTTTGTTCGTGGCAGCAGCGGCCGCGGCACGACAATCCCAAGCTGGATCAAGCGGGATTTGACCCGTTGGTAACGGTATCCGAGTTATCGAAAAAATGAATATTTTCGACATAAAAAAGAGTGAACTGCATGTGGATTCGTCATGAAAAATGCAATTTGCTGCAAATAGAAATTTTTTCCTTTTGTCCACGAAGAAGGAATTATTTTTCATGAGCGTCCAAACTAATCTTAAATACGTACATATATGTACCATAAGAAAAATCTGCTTAAAAGAAAACAGACTATTTATTTATTTTACTATGACACCTTGCAATTGTTTGTAGATTAATATAGAAAATTGCGCGATATCGCGTCGACAAATCATCGATGCAACCGATTCGTTTGGTTCAGCCTAAACACCTCGAACCGCTACGAAATACAAATGATTAGGGAAATTTAAAGCCTGTGCACTCGGCATGAGTCTATTGAAAAAGTACAAACATGTCATGCATGCTGTCGATCGAGCGCATTACAACTCTATTAGATCCGACTATTTGTATATTGAAAAATGTCCATAATCGTGAAACGGATCGACGATTGTTGACGATTGGTGAGCTGTAATTAATTAATAGAGATATTGATGCATGGCAATAATTGAATTAAAGCTAATTGCATCAGCAATCCATTGAGTTAGGTAATAATAACATGGCACGTTTTGTTTGTAGGCGCCATTAGATTATTTTTGATTAGTTTATTAAACGTCAGGTTCATGTATTTTGTAAAGCTATAAAGAACTAAGAGCAGAGACAATACTATTGATCATTATTATATATTGATACAATAGATAAAAATGCATTTTTCTCTTGATTTGAAGACGCCCATCGATCTAAGTCTGCAAATTTAGTATCAATTCAAATAAAACTAACAATTTGGCAAGCTCTCGCGCAATTGGCCCTTTTCAAAATTAATTCGGCCACTATCTCGAAAATGATAAATCTCCTTTAAGTGGACTAAATAAAAAGCCCCATATAATTCCATGAGTGGAATTGTTCATGTTTCGCATATCGTGCAACATGACATGTAAATGAAAATGATTGAAAATTATGAAGAGCAAAATCTTGAGGAAAATTTTAAATGAAAGTGAAATCAAAATGAATTGATAACATTAGAATAAAGTCTTTATTTAATGTGATAGTAACTTAGTTTGAAAATTCAATAATTTAAGGATATGACAGTGTAGAGGTTTTAGTTTCAAACTAAAACAAAAGATAATTATAGCTCTAATCACTAATAATGATTGATAGATGCAAGATTATGTAAAAAGAACACGAAAAGGTATATTGAATATTGAAATATTGAAACCGCATATGAGAAAAATGTACTATACAGAAACTAAATGTGCCATTTCTTTATTAGAAAAGAAAAAATAAACAAACATGGAATAATAAACCTAAGCAGAGAGTTTTTCTAAGGTTCATCCCTTCATTTGGCTTTTGGGAACAGGGTTCACCTCGGCCAAGGTAAGTAAATAGGTGGACCTAACGCGCATGAAATATGCGACTGCGCAAGCGCTGGGTCGAGGTAGGGTGGGACCAGGCAGACACATATGCGCCTGGTGAGCTCCACTGAAGTTTGGCTTCTAAGCGGGAGTGGCACTGCCGCCCGAGAGATTTGTTTGCTCGTGCCGTAATAAGTTTTTTTCATCTATCGCCGGATCGATTACGCGAATCGCGATTAAAGTAGCTGATGTGTTCACTCTCTCGGGTAGGGTTTGGATCACGGTAATCGGGACCTCGGTGTGCGCGGAGTTTTTTTTGAACATTGTAGAGTAATATATAGCCTCAACATAGAGAATGATGTTTGACTGGATTTTTTTTTTGTGATAATAGTGAATGAAATTTCGTATTCGGGCAAGTATATGGCTGAATCTTTGTAAATGGGACTCGGGACCTGATAGAGAACCGTATCCACGACGTTACGCGCCGAACTGAGCTGGCCTGCCAACACCCATCGAATCTCTAGCCAGGTAGAGGCCGGACCCGAATTCGTCAGAAGGGTTCGTTGCCTCGTCCCGGGAACTTAACGTCCATTGAAATTTCGAAGCGAAATCGTTCGCCAAGATTTATTTGAATACAACCTACCAACATTGTTTATTCATTTTATTTAATTATTTAAACAAGACTACAACATACAAATGAATCAAAAAGACTATTGTCATAAGTAAAATAAACTAAATTAAAGCAAAAAAAGAGATACGAGAAAATTATCCAGGGATTGCATAGTTAGCAACTTTTAAAAGTAAATTTCGCTGAAAGAGACTAAAACAAAGGGGCAGAGGACTAAGCAACATAGCATCAAAATCGCGCATTAATCGCACAAGAGGTGAATGAAAATAAATACAAAGATCAGCAACAGGAGGATCAAAGACGATATTTAGTCTTGAGCTCCGAGTAACAGGACGAAATTTAATGGCTTTGTGGCAGCCTTAGTAACGCCACATTTGACGACTCTGACGTTTCTCTCTCTGACGGCGAGAGGCGCAGCAAACGTCAAGTGAAAACCTTCTTCCTCCACGACACGCGGCCGGCGACAGTCGACTTGTTAATGTATTCTAAACTATTGTTCGTTACTTTAAATAATAACCAAAATTAAATATTTCCGTGGTGTTTAATTCTGAAACCGACTTACCAAAACACCACATTGGTGACCCCGACAATTCGAGCAAATTTAAGTCAGCGCAGGAAGAGACTTCGCCCCAACGCGGTTGGGCCCCAAAACGACGCGCGTGCATAGTGCTGTCTCTTTCACAATCGCGTCAGTCAGTAACGACAACACACAATTGCCTTAACACAGAGGTTTCTCTTTCCTTGTTCCTGTTTGTATTGGTGGCGTCTGGATTCTCGGCGCACGCACGGACTTGCCGTTTCTACACACGCATAGGAAATTGGTTCTACGAGCAGCCTAACGAGACATGGCTCTACCGCGAACACCCTTCAAGGAAATATCCGGCGACGTAAACACAAATCCGCTGCTATATGCAGCACGTGATTTATCACCGGACACTCTCAAGTCACCGCAGTTATTAACCGCACAAACGCATGCTTCGGCATGGCAATCGGAGGATCAAACTGTCGCGGCAATCAACAACATCAAACTGCCCCCGTTCTGGAAAAATGATCCAGAATCTTGGTTTTTCCATGCGGATGCGCAGTTCCAATTGTCGAAAGTCGTCGACAACACCAAATATTACACCGTCATCGCATCTCTTGACATGGAAGTGCTCCGACAGATTTCAGACATCGTCCGATCACCACCACCGCAAGATAAGTATGCATTCCTTAAATCGCAAATGCTTTCCAGGTTTACCATCTCCAAGGAGAAACGAATCAACCACTTGCTAAACCACCTCGATCTGGATGACAAAACCCCCTCGCAGCTACTCCGTGAAATGCAAACCCTTGCACCGGAAGGTTTTACTGATGACATCATCAGAACCCTCTGGCTAAATCGGTTACCAGCTAATGTTCGTTGCATACTCGTGGCAAACAACGATTTTTCGCTGTTGGGACAAGCCACAATTGCAGACCGCATACTTGAGAACAGTTTACCATCTCATGTCATGGCTACCGCACATCAAAAACTTCGTGACCAGCCAACCAGCGCATTTGAGATGCGCTTTCAGATCATCGAGCAAAAACTCGAGGAAATCACCGAGTCTGTCAAGACGTTAGCAGTCAAGCTAAACGGTGAAACCAAATCACCCTCGAATTCCTACAGACACGTGCCAAAACCACAAAAAGAAAGCAAAACGTGCTACTACCACCGAAAATTTGGCAGTGAGGCGAAGCGTTGTGTTAGCCCGTGTAATTTCAAACCTACTAATGAGTCAAAAAACTGAATAAAGAGTCACCTAGCAAACGTAAACTAGGTGACCAGCCGCTTACTGACATCAACCAAGTAGAATACCGCCTACACATTAGAGACAGAAATTCCAAAATTAAATTTTTAATCGACTCTGGTTCCGTCGTGTCCGTTTTGCCATTTGCGCTGTCAAATATAAACAACAGCACAGGACACATAACATTATACGCTGCCAACAACACGGGTATTAAAACCTACGGCCAACAAACCCTTCGGCTGGATTTCGGTCTTTCCAAAACCTTTACATGGCAGTTCATAGTCGCTGACGTTAAAATGGCGATAGTAGGTGCAGATTTTTTGGCCGCTTTCAATCTTTTAGTGGATTTGAAACACAAACAATTGATCGACAAAACCTCCCTCTGCACCACATCTGGGGAGACAATCAAAGCACAAATTTGCAATTTGTCCGCTCTCGACCCACAAAGCTGCTACAGCAATCTTCTTAAACAATTCCCTGGCATCAGGGAGTCGAGCCGAGTACGAAAATGTTCAACTAGCCCAGTTTTTCATTACATCACAACCACCGGACCCCCTGTAGCTGAGAGGCCGCGCCGTCTCACTGGTGACAAACTGCTGGCAACCAAACGAGAAATTGACCTCTTGTTGCAGCAGGGCATCTGCCGTGCATCCTCTAGTCCTTGGGCCACTCCTCTTCACCTCGTCAAGAAGAAGAACGGTGAGTGGCGCGTCTGTGGGGACTACCGCAAACTCAACGCTCAAACAGTGCCAGATCGATACCCGATCTCCAATATTCACGATGTTGCGGAAAGAATGCACGGCAAGAGCATCTTTTCAACTATAGACTTGGACCGGGCGTATTACCAAATTCCAATGGCCGAGGACGACATACCAAGACTGCTGTGTGCACTCCATTCGGACTTTTTGAGTACCTTGTCATGCCTTTCGGGTTGCGAAATGCAACACAAACTTTTCAAAGGCACATGGACAGCGTTTTACATGGATTGGATTTCATCTTCTGCTACATTGACGACATAATCGTCATGTCCACGACGCCGGAGGAGCACATGAAACACCTGACACAGCTGTTCACACGTTTACAACAACAGGGATTGCGAATCAACATCAGCAAGTGCGTTTTTGGAAAACGGGAAGTATTATACTTGGGTTACACTATTAACGCAAATGGGTGCAAACCACCATCGAGTCGCGTTGACACAATTGCTAATTACCCAAAGCCAACAACGATCGCAGATTTACGCCGTTTTTTGGGCATAATTAACTACTACAGACGCTGCATTCCAATGGCAGCTAACTTGCAAGCGCCACTTAATTCATTTTAAAACAATCCCCCAAGAATGACAAACGCACAATAGACTGGACTCCAGAATCTGACACGGCTTTCACAGCGTGCAAACGAAGCATAGTGGAGGCTACTTCCTTAACACACCCGGTGTCTTCTGCACCTTTGGCACTAATCATGGACGCTTCCGATAAAGCAATTGGTGCTGCCTTGGAACAACTAGTCAGTGACCAATGGCAACCACTGGGTTTCTACTCTAGAAAGCTGAGTACCACAGAAACAAATTACAGTGCGTATGACCGCGAGCTGCTTGCCGTCTACGCAGCCATCCGTTTCTTTCGCCACATTCTGGAGGCACGACCATTCGTCATCAGGACAGACCATAAACCACTGGTCTACGCTTTCAGCCAAAAATTAGACAAGGCTTCCCCACGTCAGTTACGACAGCTTGACTACATATCACAATTCACGACGCAGATATTACATATCTCCGGCGCCACCAACACGGTAGCGGACGCGTTATCCCGAATCTGTGAAATAACCATGCCAACAACATTAAACGCCGAAGAACTGGAACGCGAACAATCAGTTGACGCAGAAATTCACCACCTTCTACAAGCAGGCACCTCTCTTCAACTACGAAAGGTGTTTATCGGGAAAGCATCGGTTTACTGCGACGTTTCCACAGATCAGGTCAGACCATATATTCCCTCAACCTTGCGCCGTCGCGTTTTCCAGTCAATACACGGTTTGGCACATCCAGGCGTAAAATCCAGCGTACAGCTCGTCAAAACTAAATTCGTCTGGCCAAACATCAAAAAGGACGTAACTCAATGGGCACGTTGCTGTGTTTACTGTCAACGAGCTAAAGTCCAACGACATACCAAAAACAAACCAGCCCATATCATCGTCCCAGACAACAGATTTGAACACATCCATTTGGATATCGTGACTCTACCAGCCATCAACGAATACAGGTACTGCCTCACTATCACAGATAGATTTTCACGATGGCCTGAAGCGGTAGCACTTAAAGACATTTCCGCTACCACAATAGCAACCGCCTTCTACTCGACGTGGATTGCTCGTTTTGGAACTCCCAAAACTATCACCACCGACCAGGGTACACAGTTCGAGTCATCGTTATTTCGAGCACTCAGCAACTTACTGGGAGCGAACCGTCTTCACACGACTCCATACCACCCCGCATCCAACGGCATAATCGAACGCTGGCACCGCGCATTCAAAACATCATTGATGGCAGCGCTAATGCGCAGTCAGTCAACGCCATGGACAGAACTTCTGCCCACAGTCCTACTCGGATTACGAACTGCTATCAAACCGGACATCGGCGCATCACCTGCCGAGCTCCTTTACGGCAGCACACTTCACCTACCGGGCGAATTTTTCATTGGCAAAGAAACTGCGACTATACCAGCTACATTCGTCGAAAAGCTCAGGGAACACATGCGAAACTTACGCCCAGTCCCCACTGCTCATCACGACAAGCGAAAAGCATTTGTGCATCACGATCTTTCCACATGTTCCCACGTATTCCTGCGCATAGATGCTGTCAGGAAGCCTTTGGAGCCTCCTTATACAGGACCACATGAAGTGATAGCCAGACAATCTGACCGTATCTTCACCATCAAAGTAAAGAATCAGCCCATCTGCGTATCCACCGAAAGACTGAAACCAGCACACCTATTACCGGAGATTTCAGACACCAACACTGAAGGTCTGGAACAACCGATCGAATCCCCACTCTTCTGGAAAATTCCAACCCGCACATATAGCAGAAACCCAAAAACAGTACCTGCAACGACAGGCACAGCGCTAACAAGGACAGCGACGCGGCCACAGAGTCCTTCGCCATAGCAACCATAGCATACGAAATTGTCTGCCGACAAAACACCCACTGGAACATTGATCAGCCGAGAAATGACATTGACAGCATAAACAACCGACAACATCGTGACTTCAGTCACTGGGAAGGGAGTATTGTGGCAGCCTTAGTAACGCCACATTTGACGACTCTGACGTTTCTCTCTCTGACGGCGAGAGGCGCAGCAAACGTCAAGTGAAAACCTTCTTCCTCCACGACACGCGGCCGGCGACAGTCGACTTGTTAATGTATTCTAAACTATTGTTCGTTACTTTAAATAATAACCAAAATTAAATATTTCCGTGGTGTTTAATTCTGAAACCGACTTACCAAAACACCACAGCTTCAATCAAAGATGTATCTAAAAGATCACGGCAAACTATAAGAAGAAAACACTGATCAAGTTTGATTCTACGTTGATTAAGAAGAAGAAGATTAAGGAAACAAAGACGAACAGAATAAGATCAGTAGGAAAGACCAGATTTAAAGAAAATTAATCGGGTTAATTTTCTTTGTACAGCTTCAATAGATGCAGAATCTACTGTTTGGTACGGTGACCAAACTACTGAAGCATATTCTACAATACTTCTGACAAGAGAGCAATATAATTTAACAAATGGAGAAGGACTAGAAAAGTCAGAAGCTCTACGAAGGACAAATCCGGTAAGTCGAGAGGCACGATTAATTATACCGGCAAAGTGATGATGGAAACGAAGACGAGTGTCAGGCCAGCCGCTAAATGAGCCGCAGGTCCGTGACGTGACGCAAGCCAACTCACGGCGTGTTTCTGCGAACCACACATCTAAAGGGAACAGCGCATGTTAGAGCGCAGGCTCACCATACGCAGGACCTGCGCGTGGTGAGCCTGCGTGGCGCAGTTTTAGCTTCGCAGTTTTTGCTTCGCAGTTTTCGAACATTGGTTGCAGTGAATACTTGGTTGTTAGAAAAATGGAGGAAAAAATAATTGAAGCGGTGCGTGTTCGACGAATTTTAAATGATAAAAGTGACGATAGTTACTTGAATTCGAAAGTGAAAGCAGAGAAGTGGACAGAAGTTGCAAATGAAGCGAATGTGGTGAGTTTTAAGTTGATGTACTGTTTGTTTGAGTTTGTAGAAAATTTCCATAATATTTTTTTAAACAACGTCATGAAACATTTTTGGTGTGATATTTTTATTTCGAACCTAATTTCCATTGTGCGCAAATTCGTTGTGTCTCAATATTTTTCTTTTGCAACACTTTCTCGCTGCCAAGGAACTAATCCTGAAGTGTTAAAATACCTCGTGAAGTTTTCTCGTGTTTGAAAAGCTTGCTGTGAGCACCGATGGGTCTCATCATTTTCACATAGCAAACAACAATCAAAATAACTAAAACTTCACGGTTTACCTTAAAAATACAGCTAGCTTCTGTTCGGTTCCAATTGGCTTGGTAGCGTTGCATCCTTCTCGGTCAATTTCATTTTTGATGAGCTCATGCACATCTTTGAACTGGTCACGATTCAGCCTGAAGTAGTTCGTGAATTTTTCATCATCGAACTCCTTCGTTAAAGAAAATTCTCCGTGACTTTGTCTTTTTTTCATATATGCACTTCTTTGTGCCCTTTGTTGAGTTAAAACTGTATGGCAAAACGTTTCCAACACAAACTCACTTTCAGAATCTGATTTCGAACTTAAATCTAACAATGCAGCAATGTTTGACATATTTTCTTGTGCTTTAAGTCGATGCTATTCGGCAATATTACTATTCTAATGTACAGCAAATATTAAACATTGTATAGTTCTAAGTATAGTAGTTCAAAAAATGAGCCGAAATTTACCTGCGTCGCAAAACTGCGCTACAACTAGCGATGATCATCGCCGTGACTTACACTGCGGTGAAAAACTCACCATGAGTCGACCTGCGTCACGTCAGGGACCTGCAGCTCATTTAGCGGCTGGCCTCAAAGGTAACACCAAAATCTTTAAACACATCAACACATTTAAGGGACTCATTAGAAAGAATGTAATCAAAGTAGGTAGGAGAATTCTTTAAGGAATAAACCATATAAACACATTTGCTCACATTTAGCATGAGGCCATTAGCAGAGCACCACGCAGACAGTTGATTGAGATCATTTTGCAGCATGTGACAATCATTTATGGAAGACGGAAGGTGAATATTTTACAATCATCAGCGAACGAAGCTAAGAAAGAAGGTCATTAATAAAGAAGGAAAACAGCAACGGACCCAAAATAGAACCTTGTGGAACTCCAGACACTGGAGAAAACGGAAGGGAACGGGAATCATTATTAACAATACAACATGAACGATTTTTGAGATACGTGCTAAGCCACACATTAATATTATCAGGAAGATTAAGTAAACTCAATTTAGAAAGGAGGATATTGAAGCTAACAGAGTCAAAAGCCTTGGAAAAATCTGTGTACACAACATGAACATCACATCTATTATAAGCTGCACTAGCAACAAAGTTGGTGAACTCAACTAAGTTAGTTACAGTTAATTTATTGTACCTTTATGAAACCCATGTTGACAAGGACTAATTAGGTGGTAGAAAGACGTGAACAGGTAATTATAAAAGATTTTTTCTAAGAGTTTAGGTGGGGCAGAAATTATTGATATAGGTCTTTAATTGGATACAAGAGAAGGATCACCTTTTTTTAAAAATAGGAAAAACGAGAGTATCCTTCCACGCATTTGGATGCTGTTGTTGATGCTTTCTACATCAGCACAGATCTTCCTGCACAAGATATGTTTGGCTTTCCTGGTGGAATTTTTGAATTTCTTTATTTTAAGGTTCTATAAAGAGCAGTCATATGTAACAAATGGAATAGAGCGTGGACGAAAAATGGTGAATGTTTTTTTGTGGCATACATTATAATTTCCAGAAAAGGTGCACGTTTACGAATGCTTCTCGGAAACAGGCATCGGGAAGCTAGTCAATATGGCAAGGTTTTACCATGAAATAGGCACAGAAATTGAGCCAGAGTTGCACAAAAAGATATCAGGCGATAATTGATAAGAACGGCGACTAGATTCTAAGTTGATATTTATTTATTTATTTATACCAAACAAGGCATCAAGTAAACAATACAAAATACATAAATAATTAATAACTTAAAGTAAATTAGTTTATTTACAACTTAATCAGGCTTAGTTGGAGAATGCGTGGTTATGATGACAATAGGGCCTTTGTCAAGTTACGTTTAAAGGACGATTCAGGGATACCCGGAGAATAGTGGTTACTAATAGTGTTGAATATTCTGCAACATCTATTTATCGGTTCATTATGACCATAGGCCGTGTGATGCCGATATTCTTTAAGCAGGGTTGTGTATCGAGTACGTCGTTGTTGGTCATTAAATTTTATCCTATCAGCGAGGGCTTCTATATTTACTGTGCCGCTGATAACGTCGAAGGTGAAACTGGCACTAATTAGTGTTCTTCTAGATGAAAGAGGCATTAAATTTAGAAGGTCTAGTCTATATTTATAGGAAGGAAGACTGTGAAAAACACTCGGGTTGTAGAGGTCCCTCAAGGCGAAAAGCAAGAATTGTTTCTGGATAGATGCAAGTCTGTCTCTGTGGAGCACAAAAACGGGGTTCTTGCATTCTTACGGGAGATGCTCAACACGTGGCAATTGCTGACATTGAGAAAGAGCTTATTCTTACTACACCAGTGTTAAAGTGCTTGAAACTTGGACTGGAGGAAGGCTGCATCCGATTGTGTTTTGATGCTGTAGTAAATTTTTAAGTCGTCAGCATAGAATAGGTGAGGCATGTCAGACAATGTCACAGATAGATCAGAAATGAATATATTAAAGAGCAGAGTGCCTAAATAACTGCCTTCAGGTACTCCAGAAGATGCAAAAACACTTTTAGATAAGTGACCTTGGAATTTGACCTCCTGAGTTCGGTCACAGAGATAAGATTGTAGCCAATTGAGTAGGGAACCAAATACACCAAAATCACGTACTTTACGTATTAGGGTTTGATGATCAACCCGGTCAAAAGCCTTACTCGTATAGACCGAGTAAACTTGGTTTCCCTTTTCCATTTCACAGAGGACGTCAGAAACTAGGATCATGAGATTAGTGGAAGTCGACCTGCCTTTACGAAATCCATGCTGCTGTTCGTTACGGAAAGGGTCTACGATGGGAGTGAAAATATCGCAGACTAGCTTCTCAAAGAGTTTGGGGATTACTGACAAAATAGCGATCCCTCGGTAGTTATCAACAGATCGCTGATCACCACTTTTATGAATAGGTATAAGATGCGAGGATTTCCAGGAGGACGGAAACACACCTAGAGACAGAGATCTATTGAAAATGAGGTGCAAAGGAGTGACAAGTTGGTCTATGCAACGAACCAAGAAACCAGGAGGAAGTAAGTCTGGGCCAGGTCCTTTGTTCACTTTTAGCTCGTAAACAGCATTAATAATTGCCTCTTGTGACAAGACTATACTGTCGATGAGGGGCGTTGTGTTAGCTCCAATCGACGGTGTTGTCGACAAGACTATAGGCGGGCAGAAGGTCTCCTGAAAATGATCGGCAAATAGGTTGCAAGTTTCAAGTGGAGCGGAGGATACAACATTCCCTTTGAACAAAAAAGAGGGATAGCCTGTCGTTTTACGTTTTATATTAACGAAATCAAAGAATTTTTTCGGATCATTAATAATGCTTTCACCAATTACGTTGACGTAAACATCGTACGCTTCTAGGTGACTATCATTGTCATCGGTGATAAAGCCAATATTCGGGCGATTGAAGTCACCAAATATGATAATTTTATAATCCACATTCAATGAAGCAATGACAGAAGATATGACGTCGCTCAAATCATTAAAAGTAGTATCTTCGGAGTGTGGGGGCACATAAATAACACCGATATAGAGGAAATGTTTTTCTAGTAAATCTCTGATAAATATATGTTCAAATGCTTTATGGGACACGGTTGTATCAAGTTCACTCGACAGGGAGCTGTGAATTGCGGTAAAAACACCACCTCCCCTTGAGACACCAATATGAAGATAATCACGATCAGCTCTATAGATTGTCCAATTGTTGTCAAGTATTTCTTCGTTTTTGTACGAGTCGTTCAACCAAGTCTCTGTTATAGTGAGTATATTGAAATGGCAAGATTTGGCGTCAATATAAAGTCTATTTAATTTGCCTCGCATACCCCTGCAGTTATGGCAGAGAAATCTTAAGATTTTAGACATGTCTTTCGTATTAGGAATAAAATTTCTTATCGTCTTCCCGTGATTTTTCTAGGAAAGAGATATACTTAGAGCTGACATAGGAGCCATAAGTTTCAAGGTCACGTTTGACTTGATCAGGGGACATACCTAGTTCTTCATGATATCGATTAAAAAAGAGGCGTAAAGAATCAAGGTCGGTAGGGAGACAGGGAGGGTTTGGCATGTGGATAGCACCGGATTGCCAAGGGATTAGATCCTCACCGCGGATAAAATTAGCATATTTGGATGTTGCGTTTGTCTTAGCAGACATCATGTGACAAGGGGACATACCATCAAGTGGTATGGATATTGTAGCCGGTTGCTTGGTATTGAAAGTACGTCTTGCAGGGGTGGGTGTCTTAGGGTCTGCGCTGCATATGGGACTTTTTTTAAGGAAGTGTCAGTGGTAAGCTTACAAGACGTAGGTATGCTAACGGGGACTTAAGAAGTGGATGTAGGTAAAGTAAGAGTAGTAATAATACCTAGTTGTTGGACGGGATTAGGGTTGTTAGTTGGAGAAATTCTAGATATTGCAACATTTTTAGGGGAGGCTGTACACGTAAATGAATTGTTCTTACTGACTAGTTTCTTCTTGCGCTGATCCTTTTTGGTTGAGTCACGCCATAGGGTGAATGTCATCCCATTCCAAAATTGCTTCGCCTCACCTTCATGCTGAAAGAACAGCCAGGCATATCGAGATGGAATACATACTTTGAATGATGTGGTTTTTCTCTTGGTGCTTTAAGAGAGATTTTCAGCTAAACAATCAGTAATGGCAAGCTCACTTTGAAGGAATTGAACCATTCACGTTACATCTGCAGATACTGAGGCACCCCTTACATGAAATATTTCGCAGTCTTCATTCTTCCGTGATATATACGAGGCAATAGTGACGTTTTTCACGTAATCTGCATTTATACGCTTAACTTTATTTATCCTTCTATTCCAATCTCCTTTTGACCAGGATGTGTCGAATTGAAAAATCTTTCTAGCACTTTTTCTTTTCTTGGCAGTAGGTGTTGAAACTGGCTTTTATCCTCGACAGATAAACATTTGATGGGAGATGTTGCCTTGTCTTGCGTAGGAACATTCACTGCACTGTTCAACATTAAATTAAGGTCAGCAAGCAAAATTGCATGGTCTAGTGGCAGTTCACAGCGGGTTGGAGTGTTATGGGTGGTGCGGATATGTTCACACAATACAGTGTTCAAGCTTTCAATTTTCTGGATTGCCCTTTCAAGTTTGTTTTCTGTGGTTGTTATCCATGATGAGCTTTGTATTGACAGCATAGTTAATTTTTCATTGAGCAGGTTTAATAGTCTACCTTCGAGGTCGGCTATATGTTTTGCGTTTGATTCCTGTTTGTGGGAAAGAGACGTCGACAGTGTACACATTTTCGCTAATTTATTATTCATGATGTTAAATTTGTTGTGCAGCTCATGGAGAGCCTTGTCGAATCCTTTATTGTTTTGGCGGTGAAAAGTACATTGGTTAAATCGTCGAAACTGGTAGCCATTTCCACAAAACTTTTCTTCGTTTGCCCTTGTCTGCGCTTGCTGCTTCGCCAATAAGTTTGCTGTGTCCTGTGTTAATTTATCGATATTACTTATGATATTGTTATACATACATTTCATCAGCCTGCTAGTGTTCTGGCAATCAGCACAGATAAAGTTGTTGTCCATATAGGGATGGTACCAGTCCCTGGGCACATCAATACATGCCCCGTGAAACTTTCTGTTGCAAAACGCGCGGCATGTCACAAACCTGAAAGAATTATCGAACGCGATCCAATTTTCCATACTACATGTGAAATTTATCTTTGTACGACAATGACCCTGACTTTAATAATGCAATTTGCGATTTGTTACTATAATTACGTTGCGAATTGCACTTTTCGGTCATGTATGTAAGAATAATGTTATGTGATGAATAATAATAATAAATAATTGGAATGGATAGTATATAAACATTGTTGACTTCCAAAAACCTATCTATTTTATTGCGTCCTTTTGCATCGAAAACATGCCCGAGTTCGTGTTTGACATTCAGTGTGTCTCTGGAAACAATGGTTAATATTTTGTAAAAGAACTCGCGATACTACCGTTTGATTCAACCGTACCAGTGATTTACCACCTTCCTCCACACCACCCCTATCAGGAGCTGGGTTTGAAAGCTCGCAAACAAAATGAATTTGGTTGGTTGTAGTGGCAGCTCTTTTTATCAAAAAGATGGCTCTTCTAGGCCAAGATAGGCCCATTGTGATACCACAAAAAGATGAGGGCGGCACTAGAACCTGTGATATGACGAAAACCATTTCGATTCCCGCACGACCCCGGCTATGCAGCCGATATTTAAATCAGCTACTTCCGTGAAGCTGTCCAGTAAGGGCGAGCCTAAGGTTTTCATGAGCTTCCTGGACAGTGCCGAGCATTCACACAGAAAATGTTGGATTATCTGTTCCTCTTCTTCCGATCTGCAACTTCGGCAGAAATTGTTGAAGGGAACGCCCAATCTTTCGGCATGCCTGCCAATTAGACAATGGCCCGTCAGTATGGACACGATAGAACTCAAGGTTTCACGACTCGTGTTCAGGAGATGCTTGGTGCGTCTGGAACTCAGTACGCGCCAAGTTTGTCTTGCAGGTTTCTTCCAAATCCCAGGCTCAATTTGCAGCCTTGATGTAATGCTGCTTAAATCCTAGCTTAATAGAAGCTAGAGCTTGCGAATATTTATAGATTCTCACCTTCGTTTGAAATGACGCATGATGAGAGCTCGCCATGATGGTCTGTAATTTTGATTGAGATACTTTCAATAAAAGTTTTCTCAAGTGGACAGTACTCCACATGATTGCATCTAAAAACGCTATCACAACCTACCAGTGGGATTGCTCGTAGATTTCTTAACAGTTTACTTCCTGTTATTCTGGGTTTAATGATATGCGTATAAACATATATCAATTTGTTTCCTACACAATCATCAATAGCTTCAAAGGGTGTGTCACGATGTCTTTTTTTTTCAAATATAGACAATAAATTTTCCAGGTGACTTATACTGTCCAGCATTATTGATTTATCAAAGGACTCTTTTATTGTTTCATCGATCAATTCGGGGTCGCGTTTCTCAACGAGTGTCTTTAGAAAGCATCGATGAGTAAGCCAGCAATATTATCGGTTTTATCCACTCCTATTGGAACAAGAGCTGTAGCATTTGATCATCGGCTCTTTTGTATGGCATGTTAATAATTGTGTGAAAATCAGTTTTAACCCACTCATCGGGTAATATGTCAGTTCAGTACTTTTTAGCGGTGCGGGACTGGACTTCTGAGGCAATTTTGTTAAACACCTGCTTTTGTAATTGATACGTTGTGATCCCAGATGGCTTTCCTTTATCAAGTAGCTCTTCGTCGTCAAATTCAATTCCGCTTAGAACCAAGGCTACAAATCGGTTATGTTATTCGGTGACGCAGTAGACATCTCTACATAAAGCTTCACGCGATAATCTTAGAGATGAAATGTATGGGTGGTCGGTTGAATACCCGCTTCTTTATCCCGTTTCGTCCTTAAACTATTTGGCGGATAAATATATTGATCAACCATCTGTAATAATGCACTGTGGTTTTGTTTGTTTCTTGGTATCTGCCCAATTATGTAGTCAATAAGCGCCCGGAATGATTCGAATTTTGCATCTGACTTTAAATGAACTTCCTCAGCAACCTTTCCGTACTGATAAATATGTATGCAAAAATCTCTTTCTTCTATAATACTTTTTACGTCGGAGATTACCTTTACATCTCTATCTTTTTCGATACGAGCGTACATTATTTATTTAATTCAGGTCCGGTAATAATCATAATAGTCAGGTCTAATTGCAAAGAAAAATTACGAAATAAATGATGAAAAGCTCATATCATTTGCCTTATAACATAACTTTTCCAAATCATTAGCATCCTATCTAAAACGAACATGATACTTTCCCAATTCAACAACTTTAACGATGATTGCTTTTGGTTTTTTTCGAACGGGTAAAGATTGTGGTGCTTCAGTAACGCTTACACCTTCAGATGGTATAGAACGTTTAGAAATTTCGCGGCTACCTGTTTCGTTTTTTTTACGTTTTAGGAGAGCGATCTCCGTTATGCCAACATACCAATTGCTGGTAAACTTACACACACTCGGTAATATATTTTCGAATGATGATAGCGTATTGTCAGGGTAAATGCCTAGGGAACTGTTGCTCAAGAGACACACGTAGAACTCGTCATCTATTATGTTTATAGGCATTTTTAAAATCTGTCCCAATTCGGGGTTTTAACTCTGGAAATAGGTTCGGTCTTCACTCTTAACCGTTCACTTTGTCAAGCAGGCTTTCTTATGGGAATGTCAGGCTCAAATTGATCATGGTTTAGACGAGAGGGTCTTAATATATATTGCTTGCCAGACTTTCGACCTACTTCATCGAAATCTGACGCTACAGCACCTCGATCATCTACTGCATCTAAATCAGTGAAAACGTCATGCAGTTCATCTACAGTCATATCCCCTGGAATTGTATACTGCGTTAAACCATCATCGCCGGTTATTATCCTATTGTCCTTTGTTGTTCCTACAAATGAATCAGCTACACTATTCCTTATTTTGGAAGCAGGTTTAAGACTTTTTGCTATTCCACTTGCTGATAATCGTCGCTTGAAGGTAGCAGGCAATTCTTGCTTCATTGGTGTTATTTCGTTTATCAACTCAAATATCTCCTCCGGTCGTGCAGGCGAAGTTTGTGTGGGTATTTCGTTTTTAAATAGGAACCTCGTCTGTGTGCTGTTTTCACGCAAATTCTTATATTTCTGACTATCCATGCGGTTTTTCGATGAAAGATTTTCAGCTTTCGTCTCCATAAATGATTTTTTTCTTCGTCTTGCATTTAAAAATTGTATTAGCACATTCCGGTACAGATACCATTTAGCTTCGTCATTTTGGTGCTTATTGTTCAATATCTTATTCATGGTTTTGTCAAACAGAGTCTGTGTACTAGTGCTCTCAACTGTCTCCTTTAAGCGTTCATGTACTTCCGGGGATGATGCAAGTATGTTACTAAGACTACTATTTCTTTGCATATTTTTCAATCAAAGACCCTATCTCACCTTAACACGTTGACTGCTGTATCGGGCCCCGGGGACCGATAACGCATACGAACGTGGAATACAATTTTTGATCCCGCAGTCAACGTGTTAAAGAACACTTCCTAACAATATAGGCAAAAATCCTCTTTACACTGTCACGAAACAGATTTTCTTTCCCCTAAAAGCTTACGCAAGCTCTGTTTATATTTGCGCGGTTGTGTGAATAATTTCCGAGATGGTTTATGATTACCCTTCAATGTATTGTGTGTGGTTTCGCATATAGTTTTAATTATTTCAGGATCGGCAGTTTTCAGTATAGTTTATCTTAAACACGGGCTAGCTTTTTTAAGAACATATAGCACATGCTTGTTGTCCTTCAATCGTTTCATTCGTGACACCATCACACTCCTTCACACTTCGTGGCGAGCAATAACACGTTAAGAATTTTCTATTAAATATATCCGTGCGAAATCGTAATTCACATCTTGCGTAAGGTCAATTAACAAATAGTTGTGTGGCTGCTGCGTTATTTGCTTATATATTCTCATTAGCTCCAAGCTGTTTTCGGAGTATACCTGTTTAGCCAGATGGTGAAATTGGCTCTTGTCTCGGAGGTTTTTGAAGCAAAACAGGTATTTACAGTTGAATGATATGTCACGACCAAATTTTCCTTGAGTCACAGTCCTTTTGTAAACAGCTCACATACTTGTCTTGAAAATGCATTGAACATCATGTCGTCCAGCACAATCAGAGTCGAATCATCGGAATTCATCAGGGATTGAATCTAAGTACGCTATGTTTTTAAAAGGAAATTGTTTTGGTACAGCGTGCCGTTCAGCGTCACACCAAATTACCTTTTTTATTTGAGGCTGTATTAATAACATATTATTCAGAAGGTTTTCAATAAAAAATGTTTTTCCACAACCTGATGGTCCAGCAACCATTACTGTGAACGGATGTGTGAATTTCATCATCTTTGCTAATGCCTTTTCTATATAGATAGCTAGATAGCGGTTATTTTATTTATAAAGTTTGCAAGGTGAGTAGAAGACACGTAGTTAATGATCTTCATAAAGAAGCTCGCAAGAACTTCACCCATCGTCGTGTGACTATAAGAGACCTAAATAATTTGTGGCAGGCAGACTTGTTAGATATGAGTGTTTATTCTTCGGAAAATCGAGGCTACCGTTTCCTTCTAACGGTTATAGATGCGTTTTGCAAGTACGCATGGGCATTCTCCATAAAAGACAAAAGTGCTACTGAGGTATCAAAAACAATGGAAATGATTCTTAGTCGAAACCGTATTCCTAGAAATTTGCAAACTGACGACGGCAAAGAATTTTCCAACAAAATGTTTCAACGATTGATGAAAAAATATGAGATTAACCACTACTTCCGTTTAAGCCCTCTAAAAACTTCCATTGTAGAAAGGTTCAATAGGAGTTTCAAAAATATAATGTGGAAAACATTTAGTATGAAGGAGAACTATCAGTGGGTCAGTATTCTTAGTAAACTGGTTAATAAATACATTAGGACAAAACATCGCACTATAAACATGCAACCTGTGGATGTAAGTTGGGAGAACGAAATACATCTTCTATCAACAGCACACAGGAAGTTGAAAGTAACATCCAAACCTAGGTTTAAAATGGGCGATTATGTACAAATAAGTCAACACAAGCATGTGTTTGATAAAGGCTACACTACAAACTGATCTACAGAGATATTTACGATAAAGGAAGTGAGGGTAATTCAACCTTGCACTAAAATCCTCGAAAATTATCAAGGAAACATCATAAAGGGGGTTTTATAGACACGAACTGTTGCGCATAAAATACCCCGACATCTATCTAGTTGAAAAAGTCTTGAAGAGACGGAGAAAACAAGTATTGATCAAATGGCTTGGTTTTACTGCTAGTCATAACTCCTGGATCTCTATAAAAGACATTGTATGAAGTGCACTACGTACTTGTTACCATGTTGATTATAAGACGTATGTCTGATCGCATGAAAACCTACACCAACCTAGCTGTCGACGCAAGGAAAGCAGTAAAACTAGCACGCAGTGGATTTTTCAACACTAACGTGAAGCATCAAGGTATGTAAACTAGACATGGTAAACCCATGCGCAGCTTTTCTTCCATCTCGCTCGCACTGCAGGCTTTTCGTGCGCCATTTTGCCCAAAAAATTTGGGCTGCCAAATGAATAAAACAAAGGGTGCACATCTGGCAAGGCGAAAGAAAACGAGATGCCACAATTCAAAATGTACAAATGCTGGAAACCGGCGGCGGATAGTCGATGCATTGCGTGGGAAACGTGTAACCGAAAGATAAATGAAGTGACGATGGTGACTTGTTCGGTGCGTGGGTGCAATAGCAGCAACAATAAAACTTATTTCCAACATCACTTGCCATTTTCCCGTTCCTACTGGGCGGAACATGTTTTCCAAAAAGTGTTGATGCTATTCCTACTGGGCACTTTTCGGTGACTTCAGGCTTCAGTGACGTACATGCGCAGTAGTGAACGCATTTGGGAATCGGGAATAGACTACCATGTCTAGTTTATATACCTTGGTGCAGGATTATGTCAAATGCTACTTCTGTTCATTGGTAATGTCTGCACTTACCTCACCCTCTGACGTGGAAGCCGTGCACTTGCGCAATTCTCCAGAGTGTACATATGCAAATGGAAAAGATGTATGTGGTATATACGATGAGTCACACACAAAAACATCCACACTATCATCATATCGCTCTAGAATCGTCGCAGCTATTTTCACACTTCTGACGACTCTCTGTCTTAAAGAGCAGTTTTCTGATCTTCAATTAACCTCAAAATACAGTTGAAATTCTACGCTCTAACAAATTACGACACCCTTAAAATTAACAGCAATATTGATAATTTTTTTGGAATAAAATTTAAATTAATTTCACTCTTGATTTGTTTCATTTATTCATTAGCTTTAGCAAACAAAAAACCGGCTTCCCACACTATCAAGCTAGCATCATGTCGAACAGTTACCACTGATCAATTATTTTCTCTTTCATTTATTCTGCTTAGTCCCACAGGTATCAAGCGAATCAATACATTTATTCACAAATTTATTTCCGTCCTCTGTCTGAAAAATAATAAAAACACGGAAAATTACGTGCCTCAATCAAATACTAGCCAAACCAATAATCTCCATTGGCAATGGCATCCGGCGACTTGATCTTGATGGCCTCATTTTATATTCCCTTTTGAACTAATTCGCACGCTTGATCAAAGCTCCATTACAGCCATTAGCATCCGACGAGCCAAGATAAGCCATCATCTCCATCCATGAGATATTCAAGCCAATTGCACTCCGTCTATCTGATTATCATTTTACTGATGTCAACTTCTATTACCTTGACGCTTGATCAAGGCTCCATCATCTTACATGTGCACAGGCATACGGCAAGTATACGCTGTAACCGTACATATTCAAATTACCGCGCAATCAATCAATCAATGAAAACAAGCATAGTCACCACGTGCTAGCTCGGAAAGCAAAATTCGTTTACCCACTCTAACACCACAAGTCAGATCATGTTCCTGCCTCGTCCCACCATTGCAGATAGCTCACGACGATCCAAAGATACCTTGGAAATGCACGAGCCAAATCATAATCAACATTTATATGATTAAGCGAAATGCACACGAGCTTCGGTTTCCAAGCTCGGAGACGATCATGAAAATGTTCACTGTTTTCCCATGCATCGATACCCAACCACACAGGAATGACTAATAACACATAGTGCTCGAGTAACACTCATCCAAAGTTCCGCCAAGTGCGACACCACCACAAGAACTTTCATGCCAAATGTCCGCACTTTGTATCATGGTTATACAGCGGGCGTGGCTCATTTTTGACCATACTTCCGTATAGCTGTTCTTTCCACACACCTGTATAAAAAGGATAGGAAAGCATGGTCCTTACTACTCACATGGCCAATCATAAGGTACGAATCGCCAATATATACTAGAATAGGTTTTATTATGAAGAAGAAGCACTGGTACTTAATGGCTTCTATGCTAAACGATGATCTGATGATGGTGATGAAAAACCTATTGTAAAACAGCCACGAGTATTAAACTTTAGTGACCAAGCAATAGCTTATTGCAACAATTGACAGTGCATGTGTAAATAAAAATCTACGAAAACTTTATACAATCGCTATTAGGTCAATCTCTTTATGCTACAGAATGAACCATATTTAACAGTATCAGTTTTTATTATTGTAACCTTAATTATTGTATTGTTATATCTATATCACGTCCGAAAGGAAAAATCTAAAAATAGGACGACAGCACGATGGTACGAACCTTCCAAAATACCATCCGCAGAATTGAATTAAGTCTAATTTTATTATGATTAAGAACAGAGGTTCTTGGTAGGCAGTATGTTCGAGCATTTCAAGTGCAATAAACCCATGCATGGCAAGTCCATGACCCTGCAATTTGAAGGCATGCTCAGGTTGATCGCACTCATGGGCAGTGTAATGTGGCCCAAATCAATTTGTATTTTGCTGACCCACCAATATTCCTTTGCATAGGCATTAACATAGCCTTTCAATTGTAAATTTTAGACTTACGGTTGCTGACCTGATAGCTGCATTGTGCTGACAGGTCAGCTTTAAAGTGTATAAAAATGAAAGAATGACTAGACTCACGGTCAATCATAATTAATATAGCACATAGATTAAATCTGTGTTGTATTGATTTTGATTGATATTAGCTCAATAATTTGAGGATTATAGAGCGTTGAGGTTTAGATTAAACGCTATAATAATATTTGAGGATTTTATCATTAAAAATTTCGTGAGAAGCAATAACTCCAACATGCGCCTTGAAAAATCATAAATTCCTGAAACGTTAGAAATAAATAAATCATATATGTTACTTTGACAATACTGGCCCTTAATTATAAATTGTAGTTCAAAAACAAAAACTTAGAAACTTTTCCAGCAAAAATGCGAATTCTACGATATGTTATAATTTGCCCTGCCTTCGAAAATATTCGCTGACATGGCACGGAAGTTGCAGGAATGCAGAGTTTCTTTTGCATTACCTTGTAGAGCCTAGGGTACAAGAATTTCTCTTCACTTCACATTTTTACTGGGTTTGGTTCACGATCAATGTAAGGCTCATTGAGATACCATTCAAATTTTTCATTTTCTGACAATGCCAGCTCATTTATTCTCCATTTATGCATCGTTTCAATCAGCTTTTCCACAATGAAATCTAGTTTTCTATTAGGTTTAGCACTATTGTTTTTATACCATTGGTAGCTTTTTTTCATCAGGAACATATTCTCTGGGAAATCTATCGCTATCACAACATACAATAATCTCTTTCGGTAAACGTACAATTTTTAGATGTAAATCTTCTTTTTTATTTATACCTCTTTTATTATCTATACGCATGGGTTTCACATTGCGCGCAATTTCAAATTTTAATTTATTTACGTTTCTGATATCAGTTATTGATGTGCAATCCCAAATATGAAGTTGATCAGGCCTCTTTGAATGATTGTTATCGTTTTGGTCATTGTAGGGTTAATATTATTGGTCTTGTTTTTCTTGCTGTTCATGCCCCTTGTGATAGCTAAAGTCCTTTTCGCATTCTAACAATTTCCGTTGGAATCATTTTCTTTAATATTTCTGAGTTAAGTTCAATACGTGGCAAAGCGTCCGCGTTGGTGTTTGCTTCACCAATAATTTCAAAATTAAAATCTGCTAAGTCAAGTTTAATTCTTGTTAATTTGGAAGATGGGTTTTTATGAGTAAAGAGTGAGACTAACGGTCTGTGGTCAGTGACAACATTGAATTTTCTTCCGTAAAGGTATGGCCTAAAAAAATTTATTGCCCAATGTATTGCCAGTAATTCCTTTCCTATTATTGGCTTATTTAATTCATATTTCGTTAGTGAATTGCTTTCGTATGATATTGGTAGGTCAGATCCTATATCACCTTGTGATAAAACCGCTCCCAGTGTGTAGTTCAACGTAGCAGTGGTCAAGATAAACAGTTTATCGAAATCTGGGTATCGCAGAATAGGGGGATTCATCAATTTAGATTTAAAAGTTTCAAATGCTATCTGGCACTGATTATCCCAAATAAAAAGTGCTCTCTTTTTTAAAAGCGAATTTAAATTTTGGCTCTTTTAGCAAAGTTGGGTATAAAGCGTCTGTAATAATTGCAAAATGCAACAAATCTGCCAGTTTCATCTGCTTTAATGGGGATTGGATAATTTTCCACAGTTTTGTATTTAGATGGGTCGGTATGTATGTCATCTTTCGTTATCAAATGTCCCAAGAATATTACTTCAGTTTTCAGGAATTGACATTTGGAATGCTTCAATTTAAGATTGTGGTGTCTTAACCTCTCTGATTGTGATGATTTATGCTACAACCAAAGACAATAATGTCATCAACGTATAAGAATGCTTCTGAGTCAAGTCCACTCAATGCGATCGTCAGCATTCGCTGGAAACTATTGGAAGAAATTTTTAGTCCGAATGGTAATCTGGTAAATTGATGATGTCCATGATTGTCAGAAAATGCCGTCAGTGGTCGAGATAACTCGTCCAACTCAATCTGATGAAAAGAGTTTGTTAGATCAAGTGTTGAAAAGTATTTTGCTCTTCTTAATTTGTCCAAAATGTCTTCAATTTGCCTGAAAGGAAATTTATCGTTGACTATTTTAGTACTCAGCCTTCGGAAATCTACTACTAAGTGCCATTTTTTGGTGTACCATCGTCCTTCTTTGGTACTAATAGTAAATAAAATAGTCTCACTAGTGACTCCCGATAATTTGCAATTATCATTTAGCCCAAAAAAATCATTCTCTTTGAATTTTCCTTTTTTGCACAAAGAGAAGTCTGCTACTGTATCTATAAGGAACGTTAGGGGTTGTGCTGCATTTGCGCAATAAATTTTCATGCAATTCATACAATTACCCGAAATATGGTAAATTTTTGGTCCGGTCAGGATGTTTATTCCGTTCCGAAGCCTTCCCCGTTTCCCTGGTTCTGTACCAAATTCACATATCCTCCTCTATTGTTAGGGAACATAATATTATGTTGATTTTGATTCCTCCCATTGTTATTATTATATCGATTGTTATTCCGGTTCTAATGTCGAGGATTATTAGCTCTGTTATAATACCCGTTATTCGTATGATATCGATTAAAACTTCGGTTGTTATTATTTTAATTGTTATTCTTTGGATTATATTAATTGTTACTTCTTGTTTGAAATCGATGGAGGTTGTTTCTATTATTGACTCTGTTGTTTTCGACATATCTATTATATCTATTTCTATTTCTATGTAGAACATTACGTGTTTGGAAGACGTCGCTCTTCTCTAATTCTAAGTTGAGATCAACTGCCTCTGCCAAATTATTTGGTCTAGCTGAGAATATTGTGCCTTTTAATTGGTCGTTTAAACCATTTTTAAAAATTATCAGAGCATACATGTCATTTAATTTTACTCTCTGTTTGCGTTGTTGCTACACCTAACTCAGATATTTGAAGTGGGTTTAAATCGTTAATCATGTTAACTACTCTGTCTTTATATGAATTAATATTTGACTTTCCTTGTGACAAGTTGCCTAGCATAGTATGTAATTGGGGTATTGTAGCAGTATTCCTATATGTTCTCGATAATTTCTCTTTCAAACTTTCATAAGTAGTTAGTATTCCAATATTACATATTAGTGTTTTTACTTTTGTCGTTAACTTTATATGATATACAAAATCTAGTAACTGTGCTTTTCCAGTTGTTGATAATGAAGTGTACACTATTTCTATAATTTTCAGAAATGCATCTAATTCTTTGTAATTTCCATCAAAAGTTGGAATTGTTTTGATTGCTAATTCTAAATTAAACTCTGCCATTTTTAAATCTGTTTGTTCTAACGTTGCCTCTCATGCGGCTAGTTGACTTTGTATTATGTTTTCAATTTCAGTTGAGACTCTAATAAATTTTGCTAAATCAAATTCCCATGAATTGTCTTTTTCTAATTGTTTATTGATTTCTATGTGTATTTCTTTTACTCGTCCAAGTTTAAGTAATAGATTATTCTTAGTATATGGCCTGTTTTTACCTTTCATCTTTAAATTTTGAAAAATGTTATCAACTTGTATCTTCATATACAAAAAAAAATTTTTTTACAAATATATATATAGATATTTTTTTGGGCATTTATAGTTCTATTAATGTGCTTCCTTACATAGTTCTTATTTTTTTTAATATGTGTAAAATACAGCAATACCGATACAGAAAATCGGGGAGGTTGCTATTGTCTGAGAATACTCCTCAACAAAAGTCTGTTGAATGTTTGATGAACAATTTCCCGTTTTTATTTATTTTCAATTCACTTAATTTTCTAAACAATATCTGCTGGCCTTCTTTATTTGCAATTGAAATCAACCGATGCAGTTTGCTTCGTTCTGCCGTAGCTTCACCTCTTTTCTTCCCCGACGTTTTCGTTTTTCAGCGGGCTGAGGTGACGCTGGGTCTTGTCTCTTGTTTGACAATCTGGCTCTATAATTTTCTATGGTTAAAAGCTTTGGGCCGATATACCGCTGCTCTTCCTTCGGGGTTGGAGCGTCGTTACGAGCTACTGGATCCGCTGCTGCCGAAATATATTCGCTAGAGAAACCCTCTGCTTGTTTTAGCAGTTTCTCGGACATGCGGTCCATTGTCTGTGCCGTTTAAGCAGGATCGCCATGTAGTGATATGTGGCAGGATCGCCATGTAGTGATTTTCGATGTAGAATTATTATGAAATTAAGAGCAGAAATATGAGGCGCCTTAACCAAAGCCGCCGAGCAATTTAATACCTGCTCGAAATAATGGCATCGGCGAGTCAACTCACCTGTACCGCAATTTCTATTGGCAGTAAATCTCGAAGTGTTTATTAAATTGCTAGGTGCCAGATGTGTAGCACACTAGTTCTTTAATTTTGCCTTAGAATGCGACTGAACAAAATTGTTACAAGCTAAGGCTTAAATACTATTTTACAACGCTTAAAACTCGGTCACACGTTGACCATCCCTTAGTCGTCATCAAATCAAATGGTAAAAGACAAATCATTTTCTCAATCGATTTACATATGTTCCTAGTAATGGTTTGCATTCCTCATTGCCTATATGTAATTCGATATGTGGCACGGGCCATTTGTGCAAACTTAAACATATGTAATATGTATCGTTCTGAATGATTTAGAAACAGTGATGCAATTTGATCTTTTTTTCATGATTCATTGTAATAATGCTTTGTATAAATGCTTTGTGAATTGTAATGGGTGCATACAATCGCATCATTTGCTGATTCATTGCAGGAATGTAATGTATCATTACAATACCCTTTCCCTCAAATAGATAAACAACTTAAAGATTTTCTAGATGTTACGGCATTTTAAAGGAAATTTGTTAGGGATTATGCAAAAACTACCACTCCTATGAATAAATAATTAAAAAACGAAAAAATATAAATGCACACGATCCAGAATACATCAAAGCTTTTGAGACGGTAAAATAGAGCATAATTAAACATCCTATACTCTAATTTCCAAACTTTTCAAAACCATTCACTTTATATACTGATGCTTTAGGAGCTGTCTTAACAAAAAACGAACAACCAGTTTCTTACGCGTCAAGATCTCTGAATGATCATGAAAAACAACTATTCAGTAACTGATAAAGTATTTTTAGCCATCGTATGGGCTGTAACTTATTTTCGACCTTATTTATGGGATAATCGGTTCAAAATTATCACCTTCTAACCCATTAAATACCTTAGCAAAAAATATAGCAAAAAAGAATTTAGTCAAAGAAATCAACCATGGTTACTTCAACTTCAACAATACCAATCGAGTATTTAAAAAGAAAACAGAATAAAGTTGCCGATTTCTTGTGACGGATTCCTCAAAACAAAGATAAAGGTCAATTGACGACCGAATCAGTTAACGCCTTAACGAATAACGCTACGATTCATTCCCAAGAAGAGCAGCAATTAGATGATATACCTATAAAAGAGACTATTGTTAATAAATATAGAACGCAGCTAATTTTAACCTGTGATGTACAACCGAAAATGGAAGCATTGCATAATCGCAAATTTTTTTATGTTGATATGACGAAACATCGACAACATTTGATAGGGTTATTCAGAAGATTTTTAGTAACCAGTAAAATCGGTATTTACACCGAATTATCGTTATCGTGTAAAGTTTACATAGTGAAATAATAGAAACCTATTACCAATTGAAGAACAGGATATATTATTCAGGTCGCTCGAAAGATATCACAAAAATAATTAAAAATTGCAAAACATGTCTGGAAATTAAATACGAGCGAAAACCAATCAAATTAAAATACAAAATCAATGAAACTCCAGAAGATTTTAACTAAATTGTTCACATGAATGTCTATTACTTCTTAAAATAGCCATTTTTAACTTTGATAAACAAACTTTCGAAGAAAGTATACGCATATCATCCAACAAAGAGGCGTTGGACGAAAACAGTTAAAACACTGGAAGAACATTTTGTTACGGCTTTAATTTTCGTAAAGTTCTCCACTACACCGTAGTCGACCCTGGCCACGGTTTGGGCAATCCCACCCGGATTCACCCGCGAAGAGGGGTGTGGGAATAAATATTTTAAGAAAAGGGCGCCACCCGTTTCTGCGCCGGGACTGCCCTGTCCACGAACCCTGAAACGGGAATAGGGTCCGCGACGACCCAAAAACCACCGAACGAATAGGGGAGCACAAGAAACACAAGCCGGACACGCGATTTCCGCCTCGCCACTTCACAAAATCACCAATTCAAATTAATTCAAGGCACATTTTATTTTTGTCAAAACCTGGCTAAATTTCTTATCTCTACTTATTGTCTACTCACAATTTGTTCCTTCTCAGCCGCATGCTGCGGGTCCGGTTTCATCTGCTGCTACCCGAACGTGCGCTGCTTACTGACCGTCGTCTTCTCTCCTCCTTCCACAACGCGTAAGTTTCTCTTCCCTTTTCCCTGATTTTCTTCCAAAGGATCCAGCAACGCGCCGTCCACCAGTTCGCACAATCAACAAAGACCGACGTCCAAACAAAAAAGTTAAAAGAAACCACGCAGCTTCCACACCAGCGGTCGAAGTAAAAAAGCCCCGTCAGCTGTTCCCGCAATCTTATTTATGCAAAAACCCAGTCCCGTTTTCTCCGCGTCGGCGGTTAATGCCCTCTCAGCTGGGCAGTTGACCTCATCGCAGCTTCCCGAGCTTTTGAACTGGTTTCGTCAGAGGTTGTGTCTCGACGCGGGGGAAAAGCTGTGAAAGCTGTGGGATGCGATTGGAGCGCGGTGAAATACTCGTGGCGGTTGTTAACCATGATGACTTTCACTTGCCAATGGTTGTAGGTATCACAGGCGCCTAAGGGACTCCATTGGAGCGCATCGTAGACCGGGCGGGGCCTGGACTTGGATCCGCTGCGCGATTGGATGATCGGTGTTTGTTGCCGTCATTGCTGGCAACTTATCTGCAGGGTCTGTGACGGTGTCCGGAACACTCTCCATAACAAACTTACTACCTACTTAGTTATCTAATCTAATATCTTTACATCCTTCACCTCCTCTACATTTATATAATTCAACTTCTACTCCTCACCATATAATGCAAACCTCTACTTCCTACAATATAATTCGTTAATAATTATATAATTCAATAATAGCAATATAATTCAATACTAACACTATAATTCATTAATTGGCTTGATTGCGTGAGGTGGCGAACGTAACATTATTTATTTTCTTTAAAAATGGCGTTTACCCGCACGGTGGTTTGGGGTCTTCAAGGACAGGGCAGACCCCCATTTTTCCCTTATGGGTTGTGGGTCGACCACGTTGCGTGGCGAACGTAACAATTTTCCTAAAATCGGGAAGCCAAAGAAACTAGTAAAAGAAAATAAACCATAAACTTGCAAGATTCCTTAAGGGAACCCAAGTAGAGCTACATTAACTACCCCTGACACTCACACGGGAAACAGCGATATAAATAGATTCCACAGTAGCATACAGGAAAAGTTAGTAGCAATGCGTAAGTTAGATTTAAGTATAGTCCAAGTTAGCACAAAATAGAAAAGAGAAAATTGCTAGTAACCTGAATAAAAGTAGAGAAGACTATCAAGAAAGTAGAAATATAATTCCTGTTAAAAATTATAAACGGAATTACTACAAGAATCAACCTAAATATAGAATAAAAGTTAAAGAAAAAGAGCACCCAACGAATACTAAAAACCGCGTAAATTTGCAGGTGATGACATTAGTATTACCCACACTGATGTTACTAACTCTAGCGCTACCACCAATCGAAACAAAATTGTACTGTAAAAAATTGTACGAACAGGACTATTACAGTTTAAAGACTCATGTATACTAGTTGATTTTAAATTCATAACAGCGATACCCACTACTCATTATTTGGAAGTTATAATGGATGACGAATATATTCTTGAAATAAAGAAAAAAGTGTATGTTTTTGAAAATACAGTGCAGTACGAAAGCAAGGTAGAACCTCTAAATAACTACGTAACGAGAAATGATTGTATGTTGACTAAAGTTTATGCAATAGAAATAAGAAAAATTCACTTTGATTTGTAAAAATTTGAAAAACATGGAATTAATTAATAACTGAGACGACCGACAAATAAATTTAAATAGAACGGACGTGGTAACGTCTAAAATAGCAAAAGCATTCGCGCTACATACCCCTTTATAAACAGAAAATCTAAGCAATCCACTGCTAACAAACTGATTATTTACAAAACGGCTCTACAACCAATTATTTTCTATGGTAGTCATATTTGGAGAAAATGCGCCACATCCCATAAGCGAAAATTTCAAATTCTCCAAAACAAATGCGTCAAAATTATACTAAATAAGCCTTTTTTCTACTCGACGCATTACTTACATAAACTCGCAAACACAGAACAAATATCCGATCGGGCTGAACAATTATATAACACGTTCATGCTAAAAAACGCACTACCAATCGACCCGCTGATATTATAGGCTTATATTATAATAATCAATATCCTAATCCTATGTCAATTATATATGTATATGAACACCCCTAAGTCATATGTTCTTAAGTTTTAACATAGCCTATCTATAAGATTTTGAACTCGAAGAATAAGTAGCTCTAGTCGTAGGTTCAGTAGGTTTTTCTCTTCTGCTGCCCAATTTTTTCCTCAAACAACACTCGCGCCCAAGGGCAACTGACCCTTACCTAAGGTTGAATAAATTTAACTATAGATATGAAGCCATGCAGCCTAACCACTAATCTAAGAAGAAACAGCATTGTACTACAAATACTTCTGCAATAAATGGTTTATTATTATTATTATTTGATAACAATTAGAAACAGTTCTATTTAAATCTAAAACCGAACATTACAATTTTATTAATATTATACTTAAAAATACAGTCAATTTAGAATATATCGATAATTTAAGGTACTAGTACAGTCTAGAATGCAAAAAAGCAGGATTTTCAAGATTTTTTTTAAAGCCATTTTATTAATTACATCGATGCAATCTTTTACATAAAAAAGTAAATATCTTTAAGTGTATAATTTTTTTTTTCTTCCTTATATAAGTTTTGTAGAGGGCGCCAAAGTTTCGTACTTAAAAAATCAGACAGACAGTTAATCTCAGAATTGGTAAGTCTGAAACAAAAAATTCAAAAAGTATGTTATAAAAAGTGTTATTTTGTTGAAAAAAACAATGACAGACTTTCAAAAAAAAAGTTGAAATTTCGACGCTATTTTCCGATCATTATCCTTACATAATTTTTTCTTTTTTTTTTACAAAATGTGGTAAATTGTCATGTCCCATGAAGGGGCAAAGAAAATGCTTCAAGATTTATTACTCTAAGTTTTATAGTTCCGAAGATTAACTGTCTGCCATTTGGAAAAAAAAGGCGTTTCGAGAAAAATGCGTTTAAAGTTTTTTTTCTCGGTTTTGCGGTTTTACTCGCCCTTCCGTACGATTTGCTTGGACCCATAATACAAAAAAAAATATCAACTACCAAATAGATACTGAGAGAAAAACACGTGAGAAACATTGAATTTCAATTTATATATAAAAGAAACTGGTATTTTGGAGAGGGGATCGACATAAACGCCGTGCGAGCTTTTGGCTGTGCGTTCGCGCGTTATTATATTTACTATAGAATTAAATATAGTTCAAATTTCTCTATAATATTTTGGGAGAATGTTTTTGAATGCCTATAGAATCGAAATCAATAATAAAAAAATTTCGATTTTTTGAAAATTCTAGACTGTACTAGTACCTTAAGGTATCATAAAAATGTACACAACTTTGTTGGCTCATCGATTGTTATTAATAACTACGTTTCTTATACTTGCACGGTTTTTGAGGCATAAAATCAATTTTGAAATTCACTTCAAACCAAATTCCAGAAAATGGAAAAATTCTGGAGAATTTTAATTTAAACTGGGGAGTGGTTACATACCCAGATCACAACGCTCTCGAAAGTCAGTGCAACATCATGATAATTCTTAGAATCTCGCGAATATCGTCTCACAGTACAGAACGACGAGTCAGCAAACCGAAACAATATAAGTCGAGATAAGAGAATAAGTAAGAAGAGTAGTAAGTCGCACATCGGTTAAACAACATCGTGTTGTAATCATATTATAAAATATAGACTACATTTTTTTTTAGAAAAACTTGAAGTATTTTTTCTTAGTTCTATAGCATATTCATAGCTTACAAATAATTCACAACGGGAAAATATTGTTAGAAAATATTAAAATAAGTAGCTAATATTCATTTAAGGATAAATATCATATCTTACATAATTTTCTAATTCTATTATTCTTATATATAGTTATAATACACTCATCGAAATAATTATATAGGCAATGTTTGTTTCGGTTTTAAAATTTTGATAAGGGAATTTACTTCGAAACAAATTTTCATTGTTGAATACTATGACAAAGTTCAGTTTATTTTGTTATGAAATAAGCTTAAAATCCATGCTCGCACACAAAGAAGGAAGAATTCTTAATTTCTCTTTTATTTGCTGCGTAATATTTATATAGGCAGTGGTGGTTGTTGTGTGACCATTTCGTAAGGTATTATATCACAAATTACTACATAACAAAATCAATCTTCACTTTTTAATTAGTATCCCCCGTGGAAAGGTATTATCTGAGAAGGAGAAGGTAAAAATCATTGCCAATAAGGATCTGGGTTTTCAAATTAGCTAATCGCGAGGAAATTACAGCGATCTGCTTGCGTGGTCGATAATTTCTGCAAAATGGGCGAAAAATATGGCACAATGAAACGTAAAGGACGAACATCGGTAATCACAGAACGTGATCTAAGAGAAATAAAACGAGTTGCTACTGGAGAACATTTTTCGGCGGAAGAAATTTGTGCGGCAGCTAAGGCAGGAGTTGGTGATCGTCGAATGCAACAGATTTTAAAAGTGAATTTAAAGTTAACATATGGCAATAAGTGTGGCAAACCTGTCTTAACTCAAAAGCATAAAAATGCAAAATTGAGATTTGCGGAAAAACATCGTTTTTGGGTCAATGAATGGAAAGCGGTGATTTTTTCCGATGAAAAAAAATTCAATTTGGATGGCCCAGATGGTGTACACAAATATTGGCGTCCGAGGAAGACTACACCAGAAGTTCGAAAACGACGCAATTTTGGAGGTCGTTCGCTTACTACTACGCCAATTTGTTTTATAATGACAAGAATAGATTCTGATAATTATATACAGTTGCTTGATAATGTTCTTGTGACATTTTTGGAAGAAATGTCTACATCAGAATTCATTTTTCAGCAGGATAATGCGGCAATTCATGCTTCGCGCATAACAAAATCGTTTTTAGAATCGCGTAGCATTCCCACTTTTGATTGGCTAGCAATAAGTTCCGATCTAAACCCGATAGAGAGCCTTTGGGGTAGACTTTTATCAAACGTTTATAACCACGGACGGCAATTTACTAGTGTAAAGGAGCTTAAATTGGCTATTCAAGAAGAGTGGAACAAAATAGAGCCATCCTACATACCAACGCTTACAGATTCTATGCCAAACCGTTAAGAAGAGGTGGTCAAGAATAGAGGGGGTCACACTTCATATTAGTTTTATAATGTTTTCTTTTTCCTTCAAGTCAGAAAAAGTGCCTTTATATATATTTCGTACTAAGTTTTTTTTCTTCATAATTACTTTCAAAGTGCTAACTCAGGAACTAGTAGTTTATCATTAACTTTAATTGTTTCGTCTTTTCAAATAAAATCCAATATGTTTAAAGTGGAATGCTCTTAAGTTTTTGTTAAAATTGCAAAAAATGTACTGCCTATATAATTATTTCGCAGAGTGTAGCTAGTTTTTACTTTTGTACATTTTTGTGTTCATTTTGTAGACTTCTTTTGTATTAATTTTTATTTCAATTTTCATATTTTCACCTTTAGATTTTATTACTCAGGTCTTTTAAAAAGTTTTTCATTCTTAATGTTCTTCAAAAGTAGTAAATTATATTATTCGAGATATTTTTTCATTGAGCACTTACTCTGAATTGTTTGATTTATTTAAATAAATAAATCAAAAATTATTTTCAGCTCTTTTGAGTAAGTGCCAAATTTTTCATATTTCAATTTCAAGATCCTTTGCTTTCTTCTGTCATAGCAGATTCTGGATCCTCAGTAAGCCATGCACCATCTTGGCTTGAGCTATCAGTAAGTCTGTAGAGCTTTCCTCCCCCGAAAAACACACACTGTGCTAAAAAGTTAATTGCTTTTTGTCCAGAAACTCCAAAAGGCTCTTTGTAAGTTTTGTTATACCTCCCACCACTACATAAAATGAAGAGGGAAAATTTAAGGGAAAACCACTTTATTCTATGTTTTATTCAAGTACATATATTTATATATTTCCATTTTGATGAGAAGAAGCTGGAAGCTATCACAGGAAAATGACGTCTAGGTAAGGAAAGCAGAGATGTCTTCATATCTCATAAACCATAGATCCTTTGTAAAGCCTCAAATAAGTTAAAGAATAACTGACCTAATTGATAAAAGCTAGGAAACAATTCAAGACATCGCTAGTCGGTCAAATATTAGTAACGATTTCAATAGTTCAATTGTTTTCTATATTTTTTTTAAATATTCGTATTATTACATCACATTTTGATAAAATTAATGAGCAACAACATTAAACAATTTTATTGTCATATCGATGGCATGGCTGAGTTTTGATCTCCCTTCTTGCATGATATTACATTAAAATTCCCATTTGATTTTCGTTTTCCTCGCAATATATATATATATATATATATATATATATATGTGTGTGTGTGTGTGTGTGTGTGTGTATGTGTGTGTTAAGTTGTATATATGTAAGTGAACGCCCCTCAGGGATATTCTCTCGTATTCCATCACTCCCAATTCTACAAACACAATCCACACGTTCTTCAACCATCCAACTCAATCTCTGCTTATAATACTTTCCTGCAGTAATGCATATCCATATATAACAGCGAACTGGATGGTGTTAACGTATTTTTTTGCAAGATTGCGTCTCTGCAACTTGCGGTCACGTTGTTTCCCGTAAACCTTAAATTTATCTGAATTAGGAACTGAAATCAGTTGTCGTTGTCCTCGCAGAATAAATGGTTTGAAATTAGGAACCGTGTTTTCCTCTTCTTTGTTGATGCGTTCAAGAAAGGTTTCGTTGAGTGGTGCCCGAGAAAAAAGTCAAAACACGAAGTAAAATCTAGTGATAAAGATTTTTTTTATCCCATTGAGTGCGATTTTTAATTTCGAATAAAATCCTATATTATGAACATGGAAGTGGAATTAAACCATTTTGAGAAAAGTCATGCCCATCCTGCTTGAAATTGCACCCAAAGTAGAGAATTTGAATTGATTGATCCCGCGACGCAGCAAAACCTGCAGGAAGTGATTGATCCCGTGCCGCAGTAGGACTATCCTAAACGAGTTCAACCCATCAACAACTAGATCCAAAAAGGAAGACCACGGACAATCGAGGAATGTTGGTGATGATTTTGGCGTAAACTTACAATTTATTATACTTTTGCAATTTTTGAAAGAAAAGAAACATTTTAATGTGTATCAATCAATCAATTCAGAATTTTCAATTGTGGTAATATTTTAATTTTAATATTTTTTTGCAACAACGTGACCTGCGAGTTAGGGAATTTATTAATAAAAAGATTTGTGTAAATTGAGTTCACTTTGCCGTCAATCTGCCTGTTTTGCATTAAGTGTCGAAATTTGCGAGTTACGTTTCGAATATTTTTTTCTTAAATCTTTCCATTTTCCGACCTGTCATCATCCTTTTCGTAATGAATCTGAAAGCCCTGGAAGCAACTATCCGACAACTCACCAGGGCCCATAAAGGTACATTTAGGGAGCAAAAAAGTGAGAATCGTCACTAAATATCAACCATTAACTTCCACATTGACTAACAGACACAACTAAGAGAAATGCTTAACAAGATAAAAGATATCAAAGCATAAACAGTTCAATGATGCATGAATTATTGCAATCACAGAAATAAATGTGATTATGCGAGGTAGTCTAATTTGTATCGTTTAACAACCAAGACCCATACTTTTAAAAGAAATAAAAATAATACTTCGATAAAAATGTTTAATTTAAATACGTTTAACTGGCGCAGTCACGGTAGTCCCGGTGCTTATAATAATCCGCTTCAAAGAAATAACGCAGTCACAAAAATACCAGCATTTTGCTTTATATATCCGCCTCAAGGATAATAATATAATACTCGTATAAAGTGAAAATAATAATAGTTTATAAAAAAAACTCAATACTCAGTGTGTAGAGAATTAAGAAAATTTTAAGATCTAGAAAGGAAACAACGGATGTCTAACTTCCCTTTAAAACCATCTACTGAGACCGGTAGATTCGGTTCTAGATCAGTGTAATAATATAATAATAATAAATAAAAAACGAAGTAAAACACTCATCATTGTTAACATGGCTACTACAAACTTATTCAAGCCGTCAATATTAACGGACATATCAGCCCAATCAATAAATCGAACACAACCAATTCATCCAACACAAGCAATGAAAACTCTACAAATAGATCCATTCAAATTCGCGACAAGGATGCTAAACTTCGATGGAGCACGAGAAAAACTTAAGACGTTTCTGGATAACACCGAGATATTAATGGCATGTCTACACGGATATGACCAAATGGCATACTTAACCATCATTCAAATCATCAAATCAAAATTTATAGGTATGGCACAAATAATTATTAATATTAACAGTAATGCCAATACATGGCCTGAAATACGTGCGGTATTAATCTCAAATTTTAGTGATAAGTTAAATTCTCTGCAACTGTTAGATAGGTTAAGATCTTGTGAGTTCAAGAGTAGTGTACTAGAATTTTACAACCGGATCCAAAATAATTTACACAGACTAAACATTAAAGTCGAATTGGAAGGCAAAAGTCATGAAATTGTAGGAAACAAAAGAATAGCGCTAGAAGTATTAAAAAATAAAGTAATAGACCCAATTCAAAGTGTTTTGTTTAGCAGAAATCCTCAAAGTATGGAGGAAGCACTAACAGTCTTAACTGAAGGTAATTATTTGAATTACCAAAATCGAAACCAAAACCTTAATAAAAATATAAATAACAACTCGAATTTTCATAAAAACAAATTTCACAACAATGCACGTTCTGAAAATAATAATTATAATAAAAATTTTACCCCTCATCAAAGTTCATTCTATCCAACGCCACAATTGTTCGGATACCATCAACGGAATTCTGGTCAACATCGATTTGGCTATAATAATAATAATAATTATAATAGTAATAATAACAATTTTCAAAATAATAAAAATTCTTTACAATATCGTATTCAACGATTCGGTCAATCTCAACCAATGGATGTTGATAGTTCGTGTCAATTCGTCCAAACCAATGTAAATTTTCCGGTACATGCCTCGGAAACAAATCAAAATTACCATATATCAGAATAGATTCTTACGGATTACCCCTAAGATTTTTTATAGATACAGGTGCATCCCTAAGTACTATTCGCCCTTTTTTGTGCGACCCAAAATTACGAATCTCTATTCCTAACTCGAAAATTTTCACACTTAATTCGGAATTAAACTTTAATTATCTAATATCAATCAAACCCTTTAAAGAACTTCCAAAACCCAATACAAATAAAAATTTCCAGTTTATTGAAATCAAATTTAGTGAAAAATTTGATGGTCTACTTGGAAATGACATATTATCAAAATATAATAAAAATTGATCTTGTCAATAAAATAATCAAAATAAATGGTAAAATAATTCCAATTTTCTTCAACGAAGATGAAGAAACTGAATTCAAAATCTTACAAAAGTTCATGAAACTTGAAAATGAAAACATTCAAATTGAAAACAATCAACAACTAAGTTCTTCACTGAATATGAACAACTTAGAATATAGCTCATCTGTTCTAAATTCACACAATGAACTTATAGCGTTTTCTGATGTTAGAAAACCAACAAAAAATGTAGTCGATGAAATACGTACTGATCACTTGAATTCTGAAGAGAAACGTAAACTCTTACCACTTGTCAATAAATATAATAACACTTTTTATCACGAAGGTCAATGTTTGACTTTTACTAACCTAATTAAACATGATATTGTAATATCGTAATGTGTTTCAGCAATCTTGGGCACCCTCAGAAGCGGCAACCCCGCACCGCAAGCAGTCTTGAACACCAGCTACCCGACCGGTTCTCTAGAAAGAACCGTTGTCGGGTCCGGGCTCGGGTGTTGGATCGCTGGCGAAAGGAAGGAGTTCTTTTTGGATGGGAGTGTGAATCGGGTCGGTTGCATGGAAAAAGTTTCCATTATATTTTTTTAAGGAAGAAACGTTTTTTATATTTGGGGGAATAATTGAGTGGTAAATGAAAAAATCACACGAAATGAAGTTGAGCGCTGCTTCCGCGATATAAATGTCAGTGGTGGCCGCGGCGGCAAACGAACAAAAGAAAAAGATAAAATCGAAAGGGATGATGCTCGAAGTATTGGGTTAGTATCGACAGTTCTCGTTGTACATCCTCTCAGTGCAAGTAGTGATTATATCTGTTCGTATCTTCAAAAATTACATCCCGATCTACGACCACGTGAACTCGAAGAAACACTAAGCAAATATGATAGTACATTTTGTGAAGAAATATCTGGCATTGGAGCAAAAAGTGATAGGAAATGAAATTTTGCGGGTTCACAGATTTTGATTTTTGTGCCAATAATACCTATACTTGAGACATATCACTTAAAGTACGAATTTTATGCATCTAATTTTTGTGGAATGTAATTATTATACCCTTATGATATTATAGTGATTGGTTCAATGATTCATTTACACATAATAATACCTACCATGTTTATTACATCAATGAAATACCGTGAATTTGTTCTTAAGAATATCATTTTGAGATTATTTTTCCTTGATTTGTTCCTTGAATCAATATGTAGTTGTCTGAACTGAAAATAAACATTGAGTTATAGACTAAACAGAGAGTTTCCCTAAAATTCTTCGCTCCGTCCGGCTTTAGGAAATAGGGCTTCGTTAAGGCAGGGGTAAGTATAAGGGGCTTAGCGCGCAACACATGCCTACTTGGTAAGCACTAAGCTAAGGCATGGTGGGCCCGGACAGTAACACCGATGTCCGGCGCGCCTCCGGTGATGTCTCCTTCCCTCGAGCAGTGGCTCAGCCACCCGAGAGTTAGCTCGCGCGGTTCCTCTTTCGTTCGCTTTCCGTCGGTTCTCTTCGGGTCCTTCGCTGGTAAAGTAGATTGAAATTTATCTCTCGGTTTGGCATTGCATTCGCGATAGTTTTTTTTCGATGCCCGCGCGAGAATAATCCTAAAGTAAAGTGGGAGGTCGAGCCTCAGAAAGTTTGTTGTTTTGCTTGAAGTCCTTAGGACTATTTTTTTGTCGAATTTGTAAATCGGGCAATTTAGATGGCTGAATCTATCAAAAATGAGATTCGGGACTTGGTATAGGCAAACGTACCCATGACATCACGCGCCAAACAGAGCTGGCCTGCCAGCAGCCATCGCCGTCTAACCAAGTAGAGGCCGAACCCAATTTTCCTACACGACCAACGGGTTCGTCGCCTCGTCCCAGGACTTAACGTCCAATAAGGCCAACGGGACGAGAGTCTCGTTGCCTTGCAACTTCTCGTTCGTGCATAATTTTCTCATTACAACACCACCAATAACACCATAGAATAAATAATAAGTAGCACGGACATTAGAGCCGATTTGTCGCACATCTGCTATAAAATTCGCCATGGGGCACTTTACACGGAGATAAGTGTTCTAATTTGCATCGATACACGTGTTATTGTCGCTAATTTTTTTTGTGGCCTACATACGTATGTAGTATCATAAAATAAAATAACTATTTTTTATTCCAATACTTATATTTCACTTCACAGCTTAACATTTGTGGCCGCCGCGCGCACGGAGTCGATGGTAGTGATCTTTCTATCGCGATTTCGATCAGGGTTGACCAATATGGCAGCGCCATCTAGTTTTTCTCCAACGCATAAATAATTTCTACAACAACTCGGCCATACTACAATTAATGACGTCCTCGTCATGCGCGTGCCTCCACAAAACCAAGCTTCATATAAATTCATTTCACAATTTATTACAAAACTCAAATCAGGAAAAGCTTATGGTTACAAAATTCAAATTTGATAAGTGAAATTATTATTATAGCAATTCTATCAGAGAAGTAATTGACATACTTTAGAAGAATTTAGTGCTGAGTGGATGGTTTAAGTTTGTCGATAGAAAAGACCCCCTCGAAGCAACGGCTAGAATGTTGCGTTCCTTCCACATCGGCTATGACATATCGGTCGTTTTTCAAAACCTTTTTAACTTGATATGGACCCTTAAATCTAGGTGTTAACTTTCTACTATCACCAGTTGACGGTGCCTCGGCCCTCACCAGCACCAATTGCCCGATTGATAGAGTCGGTGGTTTTGCCCGACTTTTGTCAAATTGGAGTTTCATCTTATCACGATAATCTTCCAACAATCTCTCCACATCTCGAGTGAGCAGTGGATTTTCAATCTGGTTGTTCACTGTTTGGATGTCACTAGTAAGTGGACTATCATGAAACCCCATTCCTTCATATCGAAACACTAGACTAGAAGGTGCATCTTTTGTTACACGCTGTACAGAGTTATTAAAAGCCCTTTCTACTTCTCCAATTTTCTTATCCCAATCTAAACAATCTAATCCCTTCGACATAGAGCTAAGGGCGAATACTATACTCCGATTTAGTCGTTCAACTTGGCCATTGGGCCTAGGCGTACGACTCGTTACTTTGATTATCTCCAGTTTAAGACAATATTCTTCAAACTTCTTGGCAGTAAACGCAGTTCCGCGGTCGGTAATTATTCTACTAGGTTTTCCATAATTTGCTTTAAATTCATTCAGACACAGTACCGCCTCCTCTGTATCAACGTTATAAACAGATTTTAAAAATACGTATTTGGTGAATCCGTCTATTAACACGAAAACATACTTATTGTTTGCTTTAGTTTTATCAAACGGCCCCAAATGATCTGCGTGTACGGTGTGAAAGAGTGTGTTCCCTTTGTCAATAGGATGTAAGAATCCGGGCTGCTTTCCAGTTGAGACTTTATATTAGAGACAATTTATGCACCGATTTATATACTTGGCTACCTCTTCATGCATTTTAGGGAAATAGTAGCAGTGTTTGAGCTTGTGTACAGTCATATTAATTCCTAGGTGAAATAAATTCTTATGGGCCTCAGCGATAAGTTCATATCTGAGCTGGGTCGCAACGTATAGTCTCCATCTGTTTTTAGTAGTCTTGAACACTCGTCCATTATGGATAGTAAATTTTTCGTGGGTTTGTGCATCCCCAGCTTCAAGTTTATCTCTAACTTGCAATATTTCTGCACTCTGCCGATGCATTGCAGCAACCCAATCAGTTGTGATTGTGATTCTGAAAATGTGTAAACTAGCTACACCAGTTTCTTCCTCATTACATACAGCGTTTCTACTTAAACTATCTGCAACTCTATTAAGTGAACCTTTCCAATATTCAATGTGGTAGTTGAATTCTGATAATTTCATAAACCAACGTGCTATTCTTGGACTCATTTCCCTTTTTGAATCCAAAAGTCGAAGATTACGAAATTTATTCCTATCAAATATACTCTGAATTTTTCTAGAGCACTCACAATTGCTAAAGCCTCCAATTCAATGGATGAATATTTAGACTCTTCCTTAGAAGTTCTTCTACTATAGTAAGCTATCGGATGGTACTGCTTATCATTTTGCTCTTGAAGTAGTACAGCTCCTACACCCAATACACTGGCATCAGTGTGTACTTCTGTTTTGGCGTGTGGATTATAGTTCCGAAGGATTGGAAAACTAGTTAATAATGTTTTTATAGTATCGAAATCGTTTTGATGTTGTGAATTCCATTCAAATTTAACATTTTTCGCCAACAAATCCGTTAGAGGTCTCATTACAATTGAAAAGTTTTTGATGAACCTACGATAGTAACTAGATAGGCCAATAAAACTGTGAACTTTATGAACGTCTTTGGGTATCGGAAAATTACGTAGAGCTTCAGTTTTTCTAGCACCTGGTTCGATGGTATTCAAGGAAATTTGAAATCCGAGATATTCTATTTTTTTACATAAAAAATACCATTTGCCCAGACGAATAGTAAGACCCGAGGATTCTATCACCTTAAATACTTGCTCCAATTTAACTAAGCCGTCTTCTATTGAATGGCTTGTGATGATTATGTCATCAAGGTAGGCCATGGCAGTGCCTTTCGGAATTTTATTTAAAACTATGTTGATAAGTCTTTGAAACACTGCTGGGGCATTACATAGCCCAAACGGCATTCTTTTAAACTGAAAGTGCCCATCAGGCGTCACGAAAGCAGTTTTATCGCGTGAATTTTTGCTTATTTCAACTTGATAGTATCCACTATAGTGATCCAAACCAGTAAAGTAGCGTTTCCCATAAAGCTGATCGATTTGATCATCTATACGGGGCAAGGGAAATTTGTCTTTAACACTCACTTTGTTGAGACATCGATAGTCGACACACATTCTTAATTCTCCAGTTTTTTTTCTTAACTAGAATGATCCGGCTGGCGTAAGGTGAGACGCTGTCTTCTACTATATTTGCGCCATTAAGTTCGGCAATCATTTTCTTTACTTCGGTACGTTCCGCATATGATAGCCGGTATGGTCTGTAGCACACAGGTATATACGTTGAAACATCGATCTCCATCTTCATATCGGAACTACAACCGACCTGAAATATATTTTTGGAAATCAATTTTTTATAGATGTTTATGATGTTTAATAAATTGCTTAAATCACTTCCCGTTCCATCGGTTTGAATATCTTCAACAATAACATCTTCCGTATTAACTTCCCGCTTTATCGTATTGTGGTCGTCTCTGCATTGGTATTTCCCTCCTCTGGCAAGAAGCTGACCTTCTTGTACGATGACATCTTTATCCGATATATTGAGAATCGGAACACAGGTTCTTCCGGTGTCATCGGTTGATACTAAACATCGCGGAATGATATAGCCCGCATCACTACTATCGCGTATACCTCCCTCGACGTACCAAATGCTGTTTGCTACATCAGTCGAAACTGCAATATGTCCGAGGTAGTTGGCAGGGATAATGTCGTTGTCACATACTACTAAATGCACCTTATCACGCTTCTCTGTTCACATGTCCATCACCGTAGTGGAACTGTTTCGTGCGTCCGACACTCGTAATTCGTTAGCCTTACTGACAATGGTGACGTGCGATTGTTATGTAAACGGATGTCCAACTAACAAAGGGATACTTTGGACGGAATCTGGTACCACATGAATTTTACAAGCGCCGCTACTCCATCGATTTCGACTGTTATTGTTAAGAGTCCGATTGGCTCCACGATGCCGTTCCCGTAGCCTACTAAATTTTGTAGGTTATCGTCTTCGTAAAACGTCAATCCCAGCTGCCTAGCGGTCGCTTCTCTTATTGTCACACAACTACTTCCAAGATCGATTTAACACTGGACATTTTTGTTTTTATTTAATGTTGCAGTTTTAACATATTTCCCATGACTGTTTTTCTGTACGTGTAGCACTTGCTAGTGGCCAGATTTTGTGTATGTGTTTGACTTCTGGACGTTACGGGAAGGTTTACCACAGCCTCGTGCGTAATGTCGATTGGCTACATTTAAAACATGTTGGCGCTCTTTTTGTTAAATCAGCGCCGACGAATCTATTAGCTTGAGTTGCAGGTCTTTCTCTGTCATCTTCGGATATGTATTTTGCTGCAGAGACAAGATCGGGTAGCAGCTCCGACGGTTTTCTGTACCATGAGAGTGGTCCCATATGATCTCTGTAACGATGACTGTTGATTCCCTTCACGATCCAGTCGATTGTTTCACTCTCATCCATTTGTGCTTTGATGCAACGTGATAGCTTTTCGAAGTAGTATTTCGTTATGTTCTGCCCTAGTCATTTCGTGTAGTTTTGGGCCTCAATGCGTACATCCAATTGACTTTTTCGTGTTGGAAAAGTTTCCAACAGCAATGCCTTCCATTTCGTCCACGTTCTTTCTTCAGATGATATGGCATTCCGCCACAATTTAGCGACTTCTTCCAGACTTCCAAGCACGTGGTGCACAAGTGTAATTTCATCCCGAACGTACAGCGTAAATAGTAAGTGACGTACCTTTGAACCGGGTTTTCTATGGGTGGGAACCACTTTTTCAATCACAACCAACCACTGCAGCTCGGCTCTTGGTGTACTAGGTTACAAGGGGTTTAGATGGGGAATCAGTGCCATTTTGAGTCTGGGTACGGTCGCGTGGTGGCGTTGATTTGTTGTTTGTAAGAGGGGTGTTGCGGTTGGTTGGTTGACCCCAACCTATCAGGTGGTGAGCGGTGATTTGCAGTGTTGGTTGGGTGCGTCAGGTAGTCATAGGTGGTAGAAATAGGATCAGATGTTTTTGCTGTAGTTTGTGAGATGTGTCATGTGTTGGGAGATGTTGTGTGCACAACTGGTTGGTTGTTAGGAGGCTTAGAGTACGTTAGAAAGGCTGCTAAAGTCAATTTTTGTAAAATGGTGAAACAGGCGCGCAGAAAACCAGACAGAAAACCTCATACCCATACCCTGTACCTTCATGTGCGAATTCAACTTGAAGTTCGATCGAGTGTATACAATTAACTCGTTTACGAATCAACAGAGAGACTTGCAAAAGAAGCTATATTAATGTATGTATGTATGTTCAAACTCAACTTGAATTTAGATCTTAACAGCAGAGGAGTGCATACAATTAACTTGCTTACGATGAGCTCCTTGTAATATCGATATGTAATATCTGCAGCTATAGATGTATGTTCAAACTCAACTTGAATTTCGTTCATTGGCGATGTCGTGGATATTAATTAACTCGCTTCCGAATCAACAGAGAAACTTGCAAAAGAAACTATATTAATGTATGTATGTATGTTCAAACTCAACATGAACTTGTGAATGGTGAAACAGGCGCGCAGAAAATCAAATTCAACTTGAATTTCGCTCGTTCGTTGGCGATGCCTTGCATGTTTCAAGCGAATGTATGAAGCAGCTGTTTAAGGCAACGAATGATGTGTACAGGTTAAAGCCTTGCACGTACATTTTCTGTGGCTCTGTATAAAATTTAACTTAATGTAATATGCACTCAATGATTTCTTTACGCTGTATTGCTGTACTTATTTGTGCGAACGAAGGGTGAAAAGAAGTGCGAAATTTTAATGGTAATAGCTATTCATACTGATTCGATCGTATCATCTCGGTCGCATATCAATTAACTTCATGCACATGTACGTTGAGATGTATTCAAAAAAGATATTTCCTCAAGGTTGACCGTCAACAGGTGGTTATTTCCGTGTAGAGATGTTTCATGAATGATCATGTACCGAACGACAGGTTATACGTTGTACGTAACGGTTATGCATTTTGTTCTTGTTGTCTGTAGATTTGAGGGTGAATATCATTAAAAAACGCAATGTCTTCCGCATTGTTGATGAGTTTTTGTGTTGTACATATTTTACACTATATTGCAAAATGTAGTAATTAAGTGGTATGACCCAATTTGCAATGTGAATTAATTAGCTTCATGAGAAAATGCCGTTTGGTTAACACGGTAGGTAGCACAGACTACATGCATATGCTTGCAATTTGTATATTGTGCGGCGTGGAAAAATCTGTATAAAAACCCGTGGCTGGTACCATGGGTTATCATAAATTGTCGGACGGCATTCTGATAACCTATCAGAGAGGTAAGTTTTTGATTTTGAAGTTAATATTTTTTAATATATATATATTAATTTTTCTCTCTCTATTTTTGTTTACAGCAAATTTTATAATTTTTTAAAAATTGCGGCCCCACAAGGCCTATTTTGCAGCTGACGTAAGTCAGCTTAGGATGTTTGTTAAAAAAATTCCTAAAAGAATAACGTTAGAGGAATATTGAAGCAGACTTTCAACCATAGACATCCCACGGCCGCAAAAATTTTTGGCTGGGGTTGCAGCAGCCGAGCAGCTAGAAGAAGCTGCGTCAGGAGCCCCAGCAGCCGAGCAGGGTGAAGAAACTGCGTCAGGAGCCGCAACAGAGTATCAACAGCCTTTAAAGGTGAGGGGGAGTCACCTCTCCCAGGACCTCAACCTCTGACGGTTGAGGAGCTGCAAAGACGGTTGCAGCGCAAAAAGTTCGTGCCTGTACCTGTACTACCCCCAAAAAAGAAGAAGCGCACTGGGCGCCTTGTTAAGTTGCGCCAGCAAAGAGCCGAGCTGCACCGCGTGATACCGCTCACGTTTGGTGAGGAGAAATTAAAATTAATTACTATTTTAAGAAGTTTAAAATAAAATAAAAAATTAAATAGAAATAAGGGAAATTATATAATAATAAAAAGGTGGATAAAATAATTAACGATTTTAAAATTGCGTTAGCATCAAGTTTTGAAGATTGTATTACCTGGTTGAGGAATACAACAAATAAATTTAGGGATGGAAATATTTATCCGACATTAGATGAGAGATACAGGTTTTTACTACAGTTGAAAGAGTTTTCAATGCTACATCACCTGTCGTTTTCAAATGGTTTGCTTAACGAAACATTTAATCTTTTGGTGAATAATGAAAACTCCTCCAGCTCTAATTATGTTCAACAAGAATGTGTTGGTGAAGGTAATCAACAAGGGGGTGGCTCAAGCGATAGATCAAGATCGTTTCGAATAATTTCCACGAAAGAGAAGCAATTTAAAAAATTTAACGTCATAGGTGTCACCTTAAGTTTTCAGATAAAGGACTTCGCCAATATAACCGTTGATCCTTTAAGTGCTTTAGAAAAAATGTTTGATAAGATAATTGCAGACATTCTTGGTAACACCAATTCGGAGTGTAAAATGAGCTTTAAAATAACACTCCCAAAATCACCACACGTTAAACCCATATGGTCAAGTTTAAAGCCTGCTCAGGAAATTAATGGGAAATACATAATGGGTCTTATAGCAAATGTCAATCAATCAAACACTAAATTTCTTTCGGATGATATCATTCAGTTCCATGCGGATGTCGTAAACATTTCTTTCGGTGGGGGGCGTATAAATAAAAAGTACACAGATGATGATGAACTTTTAAAAAGGAAAAAAAGTATTAGTGGATGCGGGTAAAACCACTAAAGCTGACGATCTTTCATGTTCACCAAGGTGTATTTGTTACGCAATAGAAATGGTCGAGGGTAATATAAGCCGTGTTAATAATTCAGTCATTTTACAATCTTTGGATTTGAAGGCTGATCAATTGTGTAAAAATGCCAAAGAGGTAATCAGTGAGAATGGATGCAACATCCTAGATCTTTATAAATTTCAAAAATACTTATGTGGGTATCAAATTGTTGTTTTCGATAATATTGGAGATTTGAGTTCCATCCTTTTTAAAATTCCGCTACAGGATATATCAGCAAAAAAAATTTACCTCTTCTATTTCGAGAGTACAAAACATTTTTACGTCATAAAATCGGTCACCGGATAGTTTTCCAAAAGTTATATTTGTAACTATTGCGATAAAGTTTCAAATCATTCGTTTCATAAATGTGAAATGAAATGTCCGTACTGTTTCACATTCCCACCCTGCGTGTATGTATCACAGATGGTTGACTGTAGCGAGTGTAATCGTGGGTTTAGAGGAACGCTATGTCTCGCTAACCATTTAGATAAAAAGTTCAGAGGAAAAACTGTATGTGACACTTTCAAGATATGTGTATTTTGCACAAAATTTATAAATTTTACATACAGGAAAGGACTCAAACATCAATGTGACGAATACTTCTGTCAGATGTGTTCAAAAATACAACCGTCCCAACATAACTGTTTTATAAAACCCTACATAGGTAGAAAGGATAAAAAATTTCTCATAATATTTTTTGATTGTGAAACTACTCAAGACGGTCTGTATGGAGACAGCTCTTCAACTTTTGTACATGTTGCAAATCTAATTGTAGCACAACATGTTTGTCACAACTGTTATCAAGATGAAGATATTAAACAACCATGTGATACAAGTGGTGTCAGACAGCATATTTTTGAAAAAAGTGATCAATCCTCTGTTGTGCAAAGGTTTCTAGACTATTGTTTAATACCCAGACCGTATGTTTGCAACGTATATTGCTATGCACATAATTTACAAGGGTATGATGGTCATTTCTTGATTTCGGAGTTAATAGCTAGGAAAAAACATATTGAACCTTTAATGAATGAAGCCAAAATTATGAAGTTGACATGTGAACAAGTTTCATTTGTTGACTCTTTAAATTTCCTGCCGTTTCCACTTTCTAAGTTTCCACAAGTTTCCGATATTGAAGACAGTGCTAAAGGTTACTATCCTTATTATTTCAATACCGAGGAGAATATAAATTATATCGGTAAATACCCACCACCAGAAATGTACGGTTGCGATACAATGAAACCTAAAGAAAGGATGACCTTTTTAAAATGGTACAATACAAAAATACAAGATATTTTCAATAATAGAAATGGGTTGTTGCGATATTGTGTAAGTGATGTTGATATTTTACGACGAGGATGTATAAGGTTTATGGATGAGTTTATTAAAATGACCAATGTGAACCCCTTAATAAAAAGTCTCACAATTGCATCGACATGTATGCTAGTTTTTCGGAAAAAATATCTTGAAAAAAAATATCTTAGGCGTAATACCTAAAAAAGGCTATTTCAAAAGTAAAATACATTCCGTAATTTCTTTTAAGTGGCTGGCTTGGAAAAATTCACAAACTAGCGGTTTGATAATCTCCGCAAACAACAATGGTGAGTTAAAGTTGGATAAGTGTGGATTCTATGTCGACGGCTTTCATAAAGAATCAAATACAGTCTTTGAGTTCTTCGGCTGTTATTATCACGGTTGTAGAGATTGCTTTAAATTTCAAGAAACGATTGAAAATAGCTCGTTGACAAATCAAAGATATGAAAGCATAGAAAGACGTATCGAGGCGATAAGGAGAAATGGATATAATCTGGTATATTCGTGGGAATGTGAATTTAAAAAAGTACTAAATAAAGACCGTGTTTTAAATGAAAAATTGCGGGAATATTATAATGATATAATGCCACCACTATGTGTGCGGGATGCTCTATTTGTAGGTCGTACTGAGGTATTCAAATTACACCATAAAGCAAAAGAGCGAAAGGTAATACGTTATTTAGACTTTACCAGTCTGTACCCGTATATAAACAAAAACGCACCGTACCCCATAAAGCATCCTGAGATATTTCGAAATGACAATGACAAGTTGCGATCATTCAGACGATGAGCAAAAACTCACAGGTACATGGGTAATTCCTGAAATAGCCTTAGCTGTAAAAAGAGGGTACAAAGTCATGAAAGTATATGAAGTATGGAAATATGAATACACAGTTTACAACCCTAATGCAAAGACTGGCGGATTATTTACAGAATATGTTAATAATTTTTTGAAAATTAAACAAATGGCTAGTGGCTGGGATAATGAATATATAACAGATGAGTTTAAAGATAATTTTATTGAATCATACGAAAGGCGGGAATGTATTGTTGTTGATAAAAACCAAATTCAAAAAAATTCTGGTCGACGTAATATTGCCAAACTTTGTTTAAATTCATTGTGGGGCAAGTTCGGTCAAAGGGATGATCAAACAAACACTAAAGTGATTAATAATTTCAAACAATTTTGTGAGCTTCTCCAATCACCAGGTGTAGAAATTTGTTCAATTTACCCGGTTGATAATGATAACATGTGGGTTTCATGGAAATATGTAGAGGAAAATCTGAGAACTTTGCCACATGCAAATATACCTATCGCAGCTTATACAACGGCACTGGCTAGAATTAAATAATACGAACTATTGGAAAAACTGGGTTCATCGATTTTCTACTGTGATACAGACAGTGTCATATTTGTGGATAGTAGAGACAAACCAATAAATTTTCCGATCTCTGACTTCCTGGGTGATCTGACCAATGAGGTGGCATGTTATGGTTCTGATGCTTATATATCGGAATATTTGAGTACAGGGCCCAAGACATATGGTTTAAAAATTGAAACTGAACATGGTCCCGAACATGTGGGTAAATGTAAAGGCATAACTCTTAATTTCGAAAACTCAATAGTTGTAAATTTTGAATGTTTAAAATCTTTAGTTTTGGAGGATGATTTAATCGATGGTGTACATGTGACGACCGAACGTAAAATCAAGCGAAAGCGTCCAGGTGTTGTTGTATCAGAACCCGAAAAAAAACTCCTGAGATTTACTTTTGACAAAAGAGTTGTGTCGGATGAATATTTCTCTTACCCTTATGGTTTTCAAAAGGTGTAGATCAGACAGCTATGGTAACACTTACAGTTTTTTGTATAGAAAATAAATCTTATCCATTTTTATTGTATTAAAATTTTATACATATTTGCATTTTATAGTTTAGATATTCATATCATGTAAATAAGTTGTTAAGTGATGTTTGCCTTGTTATGAAATTAAACAATTACTTTTAGATCATATGATGAAATTTGAATAGTTGTTGGAATAAAATATAAGCACCACTACTCTAAACCTTTCATTTCATTGCAAACCGTGTAACAGTGAGACATGGCACAAGTTATTATAGACATCCAGTTTGTGTGCGGGGGAAACGGTCAATATTTTGTAAAAGAACTAGCTGTTTTACCTTTCGAATCAACTTTACCTGTGGTTCATCATTTTGCTCCCCCATATCCTTATCAGGAGTTACACCCGAAAGCGCGTCGTCAAAATGATTTTGATGTGACTAATATCAATGGCTTACGATGGTGTGATGGTGATGTGGATTATAATCGACTTCCAGAAATTTTGACAGAGTTCAACGAAACGACTATATACGTGAAAGGCGCTATTAAGGAAAGTTTTTTAAGAAAATATTTATCAAATGCTAACGTAATACAGCTAGAAATACCAAAACTGAGAGAGTTCAAGAATTTTAAGACAACCTGTAGAATTCACGACCCATTGCCTACAACAAGATGTGCCGCTCAAAATTGTATCAACCTTTATATGTATTATTTAATGAATAATGTGTATTACTAGTGTGAGAATAAAATATGTTTTAATTTGCAATGTATAATTGTGTTGTTTTATTTCAAAACGTCAAAAATAACATTACAACTGCATAAAATTGGAAATTCATAAAAAAGTCTTGAATAGTTAATATTTATATAATATATTCGAGATGGAATGAAAAAGTCCTCATGGCTTAGCTTCAACAGATCTTTCTCTTTGCACCTGTTGCAGTACAACTCGTAATATTCCTTAACACATTCCGAAGCCAGGTTGTTGTGGTGCATAACCATATTGAAGAACTCCATCATTTCAAATAGCTTGAATAGTTCTGCATGTTTTAGTGTTATGCTACCAACGCCTACAGGTATCTGGTAACGTTTCAAAGATCCTAATTGGTTCTCTGGGAACTGAACACCTGCTGTGCCTTTTAAATCGCTTAGGTGTTTGTACAACGTATTCCATTACCTGTGGTCAACTGCTAGCGGGAACTGTTCGTGATAGTGAAAGATAGCCTTTGCTTGAAATGTTCGTGGGTCGAATCCTAGTGTTATCCTGCGATTATGGCATCCATCTAGATAGTACGTATAATTCAAAAGAACATCTTCATCGCACGGCACACTAGACTGGGGGAGTGTTTTTGTCTTGGTTTCCTTGGAGTTGGAGATGATACTAGATGAAGTTTTCGTTACTTTTCTCTTCTTCTGCACCTCACGTTTAGAAGCTTGTGATTGCTTACTAGTAGACTTGTTAACAGAGGTTGACATCCTTCGTAGCTCGAGAAATAAACTGTGGTGGGTAAGTCGTTTTAAGTTGCTTTTATATCGCCTTCTCGCATGCAGGTCTGGTTACAAAACTCACCCCCATTTTGTGAATTGTCCTTCATATAAATTTTGCGAAATAAATTTATAATTTAACCACCATTGAAATTGTAATCTGTAGTTGAAAACCGTTTTAGGAATTTTTTGAGACTTCTGCCACTACAACGAAAATGAAGAAAAACGCAACAATACTGTCCACATGTTGTCGAGAGGCTACCTTGTAACCGCAGCTTATTATTCACAAACACTTTTCCATTTTGATGAAGGAATTTTTTAAAGAACTTGTTATCAGGATATTTACCAAACGAGTCACAATACTCAGCCGGACCTTTTTTCGGGTAATAAAATGCCACCCAATGGCGTCCTCTTTTACTGGCCGGATCGGTGTTGGCGATGAAACATGCAGGCTTCCTTACTTTTCGAGGTAAACAATTACAGGGGAAAACACCTTTAAAATACCTGTTTGTTTTAATGTTATTTCTCAATGTTTTTTTTTGTCGCTTTTTTAATTAATGTATCTTTCTTAAGTACAAGAAAATAACATTAAGTTTTCAAATCTTATAGCTAAGGTGAGTCTTGTTCGTTGCCAATGCTTCTGAACAAGTTATTTTGTTATGTTATGAATTCATAATTTTTTTTTTACTGCTGCGCGTTGAAATTAACCTGATAAGATCTTCATCAAGCCTTTTGAGCTTTAAGTTTCCAAATACACCTGTCTTATCTGTACTTATAGGTGAGGAAGTAGGATATTTATACGTGATTTCCTTTGAATAAAGTTTGTTCTGAGAGGTTAACCCCGCAATTGAGACTTTCTTGAAAAAAGTTAAATGACATTCTGAGAAGTATTCAATATTCACTAGACAATGCGTCATGACTATTTTCTGGAGCAGACTCTATCAAAATCTCAAATGTTCACGTTATTTATATACTTTTAGAAGCTTGTGAATACATTACGGTTCTTATCGATTTCAATACTTCCATCATATTCAGCGTAAATAATGCAGGTGACACTTTTCTTCAAAGCCTCTCTGAACCGCCCTTCGATCCTCACCACACCTTGATTCAACAAACTGCCACAACCCGAATCGTATGAGCTATCCGCTGTTAAGTCAAATGCTAGTAAGAAACAACCGTTGTCGAAGAATTTCTTAGATATCTGATGACCTTTATCAAAGTAGTTAATACCAGTGCCCTTGAAAAGCGTAAGGTATCCTCTAGTGCTAACAGGTTTATCACGCGAATAATCAAACTCTAACGGTTGGTTTGGCACTTGAACGCCGTTAACTGATAGATTGAAATTAGTTATGTTGTTGTGCTTAAAGTTGAATGGTTTTTTTGTGCGCTTTCCGGTGTATGTGTCACTATGCACCATACCGAAAACAAGCAGGTTCGGTAATTGTCCGATCACTACGTTATCAAGAGATAGTGTGAATGTGTTAGTGGGTAGTGTATAAGTTTTCACTTCCACTCGCTTGTATGGGTAAACGGCATTTGTGCGTTGTAGTACAGCTTCATGTGCTAACAATATACTAGGGTTGACGGTAACATGATTCATGAACATTGTCGCTTCTAGTATTTTCACACGTGGGTTAAAGTCATCTTCTTTCGAGTACAAATAAAATTCCGGTTTTTCCAATGATAATGTTAAACGTAAGTCTCCATTCTCCATTCAATAAAAGTTTAATTTGATTTGACAGATCTGTGTGAATTGTGCCCATCAGTTCGACCACGTTACTCTTCTCAATCATTGCAGACCGTTTAAGATAGCCTTCATTCAACTCGGTAGGACCACCGCCAGGTCTTGAGTCTTCAATCATCTCCATCTCATTCTGACCTAGATACCAACCGGCTGATTCGAGATGAGTTGATGCAGCGTCTTTACCATAGTTCATTAAATTTTCAATATAGGCGCGATAGTGGTAATTGCTGTCTGTCTGAGCTTTATTCTTACCATTCAATTGTACAGTGCATTGCCTAAAAAGTGAATGTATGAGGTTGTTTGCTACACCAACGGGGTCAGCTAAAACTTCACCCCCATCAGCTTTCTTAAGTTTCTCCTTTCCCGTGAAAATTTCTTCCTTGCCATTTTTAAATTTAATCAGCTGCACTTTAAGGCGTAAGTAAATGCTGGATAAGTCACGATATGTATCTCCATGGCCGAGTGAGACAAATTCCAACACAGATGAATTGTCCAATGATGCAATAGGTTTGTAAGCAACCTCTTCGGTCTTCGGAATACTGTTTTGAATTGGTGGTAAGGTAAAAATATCCAATTCAGACTTCATACATTCTTTCTGCATCGTGATCTTATTATTGGGACAGGAGTTGTAGCATTTGAACCATCGGCTCTTTTGTAGGGCATGTTAATGATGGTGTGAAAATCAGTTTTAACCCACTTATCGGGTAATATTTCAGTGCCGGACTCTTTAGCGATGCGGGATATAGATCCTCGGATTGCTGAGGCAATTTTGTTAAACAACTGCTTTCGTAATTGAGATGTTCGTAATTGAGATGTTGTGAACCTAGATGACTTGCCTTTATCAAGTAGCTCTTCGTCATTAAATTCAATTCCACTTAGTAATAGTGCAATGAAATCTGTTATGTTAATCGGTGACGGTATAGGCAGCGCTACATTGAGCTTCACGCTATAATCTTTCAGATGAAATGTATGGGTGGTCGGTTGAATACCCGCTTCTGTATCCCGTTTCTTCCTTAAACTATTTGACGGATAAATATATTGATCAACCATCTGTAATAATTCATTGTGCTTCCGTTTGTTTCTTGGTATCTGTCTAATTATGTAGTCTATAAGCGCTCGGAGTGATTCAAATTTTGCATCTGACTTTAAATAAACTTTATCAGCAATCTTACCGGACTGATAAATATGTTTGCAAAAATCTCTTTCTTCTATAATACTTCTTTTGTCGGAGATTGCATTTCCAACTCTATCTTCTTCAATGCGATCGTACATTATTTGTTTAATTTCGGCCAGGTAATAGTTAGAATAGTTAGGTTTATTTGCTAAAAAAAATTACGACAGAAATGATGAAAAGTTCATACCATTTTCCTTGTAACATAGCTTTTGCAAATCATTAGCATACCATATAAAATGAACATGTCGCTTTCCCAATTCAACAACTTTAGCGATTATTGCTTTTGGATCTTTTTGAACTGGTAAAGATTGTGGTGCTTCGGTAACGCTTTTATCTTCAGATGGTATAGAACGTTTAGAAATTTCGCGGCTACCTGATTCGCTTTTCTCTTTTTTACGTTTTGGTAGAGCGATCTCCGTTATTCCGACATACCAATTGCCGGTAAACTTACACACACTCGGTAATATATTTTCGAAAGATGATAGCGTATTGTCAGGGTAAATTCCTAGGGAACTGTTGCTCAAGAGACACACGTGGAACTCGTCATCCATTATGTTTATAGGCATTTTTTTTAAATTCTGTCCCAATTCACGTTTTTATCTCTGGAACTAGGCTCGGTCTTCAATCTCAACCGCTTACTTTGCCGAGAAGGCTTTCTTATGGGTCTTAATATAGATTGCTTGCCAGACTTTCGACCTACTTCATCGAAATCTGACGCTACAGCACCTCTATCATCTACTGCATCTAAATCAGTGAAAACGTTATCCAGTTCATCCACACTCATATCCGCTGGAATTGTATACTGCGTTATACCATCTTCGCCGGTTATTATCTTGTAGTCTTTGCTGGTTCCTTCAAATGAATCAGCCACACTTTTCCTTATTTTGATAGCAGGTTTAAGACTTTTTGCTATTTCACTTGCTGATAATCGTCGCTTAAAAGCAGCAGGCAATTCTTGCTTCATTGGTGTTATTTCTTTTATCGACTCGAATATCTCCTCCGGTCGTGGAAGCGAAGTTTGTGTGGGTATTTCGTTTTTAAATAGGAACCTCGTCTGTGTGCTGTTTTCACGCAAATTCTTATATTTCTGACTATCCATGCGGTTTTTCGATGACAGATTTTCAGCTTTCGTCTCCATAAATGATTTTTTTCTTCGTCTTGCATTTAAAAATTGTATTAGCACATTCCGGTACTGATACCATTTTGCTTCATCATTTTGGCGCTTATTGTTCAGTATCTTACTCATGGTTTTGTCAAACAGTGTCTGTGTACTAGCGCTCTCAACTGTCTCCTTCAAACGTTCATATACTTCCGGGGGTAATAGAAGCATTTTATTAAGACCGCTATTTCTATGCATATTTTTCTATTAAAGATCCTATCACACCTGAAAGAACACTTCCTAGCAATACGGGTAAGAATCCGCCTTGTTGAATTAACACTTTACGTTGGCGTGGAACGGATCGTTTAGCCTCCGCTATCTTACGCATACTCTTTTTATATTTACAAAGCCGGGAGAATATTTTTCCTCTAGGCAAATTATTTCCTTTCAGTGTATTGTGTGTGATTTCGCATAGAGTTTTAATTACTTCGGGATCGGTGGTTTTCAGTATCGCCTTTCTTAAACACGGGCTAGCTTTTTTAAGAACATATAGCATATGCTTGTTGTCCTTTAATCGTCTCATTCGTGACACCATTGTCTTCTTTCAAACTATCTGGGGAGCAATAACACGTTACAAATGCTGTATTAAATATGTCGGTGCGAAAACGTAAGGTGTCATTTATATCCTGTGTTAGGTCTATTAGCAAATAGCTATGAGGTTGTTGAGTTATTTCTTTATATATTCTCATAAGCTCCGGACTGTTTTCAGGGTATATCTGTTAAGCGAGATGATGAAATTGACTCTTGTCTCGTGGGTTCTTGAAGCATACTAGACACTTACAGTTTAGCGAAATATCTCGGCAAAATTTTCCTTGATGGAAAACATTCTGAGTCACCAGAACGACAGACAGGTTACGATGATGTGATCCTTTCGTAAACAACTCGCATACTTGTCTTGAAAAAGCATTTAACATCATATCGTCCAGTACAATTAGGATTGGCTGATTCGTGCGATTTGGAAAATCCTCAGGAATAGAGTTCAAATATTCGATATTTTCAAATGGCGCTTGCCGTGGTATAGCACTCTGTTCAGCGTTACACAAAATAATTTTCTTCACTTATGGTTGAATCATTGCATTGTTTATAAGAAGATTTTTTATAAATGTCGTCTTCCCGCAGCCAGACGGGCCTGCCATCATCATTGTAAAAGGGTGTTTAAAGTGCAGCATCTTTTTGTGATTGGAAAAGAAGAACTTCTTATAAAAGCCATTACAAAACTTTTATTTATACATTTTTCAAGATGAGTAGAAAACAAATTGTCAATGAAGTCCATAGAACTGCTCGAAAAAACTTTAAACGTTGTTATAAGGGGTATTGATCTTTGGCAGGCAGATCTGGTTGAAATGAGTGCGTATGCATCTGAAAATCGCGGTTATAAATTTCTATTGACAATAATTGATACATTTTCCAAGTACGTTTGGGCTCTCCCCGTCAAAAGTAAAAGTTCCAATGATGTGGCTAAGGTTATGGAATCAGTTCTCAAACAGAGACGTATACCCCGAAATCTACAAACCGATGATGGAAAAGAATTTTTCAATAAAACATTTCATCGGATAATGAAAAACTATGAAATAAACCATTATTCTACATTCAGCGCGTTAAAAGCTTCAATTGTCGAGAGATTTAACCGAACTCTGAAGGGCATCATGTGGAAAGAATTCAGTATGAATGGGAATTATCATTGGATTAGCATTATACAGAAGTTGACGGACAAGTATAATAGAACCAAGCATCGCACTATTAAAATGAGACCTATAGATGTCAATTCATCTAACGAAGTTCATCTTCTTGCAACTTTGCATAGGAAAGTGAAGGTTGTTTCTAAACCTAAATATAAAATCGGTGATTATGTTCGCATAAGCAAGTACAAGCACGTATTTGAAAAAGGCTACACCCCGAATTGGTCAACAGAGATATTCAAGATAAGGGTCGTAAAAAAGACACAACCGCGAACATATATCCTTGAGGATTATCAAGGAAACGCTATTCAAGGCGGCTTTTATGAGTTAGAATTATCAAAGGTAAAGCACCCTGATGTTTACCTTGTCGAGAAAATTTAAAAAAAAAGAGAAAAATCGTGTTCTTGTAAAATGGCTCGGTTTTTCTTCAGCGCATAGTTCATGGATAGATATAAAAGACGTAATGTGAATGCATTCCAGGATCCTATCACAACTCGTTGAAATTGCAAAACACGTTAGATTCGCAGACAGCGTTCACATGAGGTATATGATAGCCTGGAACTATGCGTATCGCATGAGTCGTAAAGGGGAGTGGGAAATACATGCTCGTTACAGAGTAAGGTTTCACAGCTAAATGAAATTATAGCCCCTGTTCTTTCTAAAAAGTTCAGAGAGAAAATTTTTAATGAGAGGTTTTTGCATTTAACATAGTCAGTTTAGAAACAACCTTCAGACAAACAAGATGTCTTGCACGGTAGAACTGCGTAAATTTGAAGATTTTGTTTCGGATTACGAGGATGTACTTCTGGATGAACATCGTGAGAAGCTGTTAAAGGATATCAACACACTAAAGCTGTATTCGACGATACCGTATGGCACATCAATTCACGGATCACATTACAAATCCTGCCCTTGGTTTTATGACAACGCCGAATCCGGACCAGATACCTGTGAATGCTGCCATGTGGAAAAAATCTCCGGCAGAATTAAAAAATTAATGTGTTTTTATTATAAACTGAGAAATGAAAAGTTTTGAAAGAGATATTTAAGTAAAAATTATAAATTACATTCGAACCAGTCTTCAATTTCTTCTTACACTGATGTGAAATGGAAAAATGTGATATAGAAATAAAACAATGCTGTGTGGCAAAAGCGACTCTTTATTCAAATTCATCGTTGTTATGCTGAACAAATTTTATTTTTAAATATCCACCTCTAGCGTCATCTTTACCTTCGAAAATCAGATAGTTTTCCGCAATATCGTTAAGATCCTCAATTTGACGCTGTTTCTTTATTTTCTCTGAGAATATTGGTGGAAGAAAACAAAAGGTTCCATTGGTTAGGTGTACGGTGAGGCGTGATCCATATTGCGTGTTGATCAAACGAAAACATTTAACCCTATATTTCTTTCCGTGTTCCAAAGCAAAGTGCTACGTGTTGATCCGGACTGTACTTGCATACATTGTTCAACACTTCTACAGTTTTCTGAAAAAAAGAACAAAGGATTAAAAAGAACCATTACCAGTATGCATGTAATATTATTACTCACCATATTTTTCGTGTCCCAACTTCTTTCAAAAGACTTCAAAAACTTGTTCGTGATAATCGACTGCAACCCATTACTTTTATACTGTCTACGCGCACATAGGGTAATACGGGTGAGTAATTGCAAACTCAATAGCAGATGTTTCCGCACGAGCTAATTATATTCACCCTCAGATAATTTCAATATACAGAACGAATACGCGATCCGCAACACAAAAGCATTCAACCATCAGCCTATACCACACGTGTAAAGCAATTAAATATGCACTGCCTAAAAACATTTTTTCCGCAGACACTAATGATGTTCACCCTCAAATCTACAGACAACAAGAACAAAATGCATAACCGTTACGTACAACGTATAACCTGTCGTTCGGTACATGATCATTCATGAAACATCTCTACACGGAAATAACCACCTGTTGACGGTCAACCTTGAAGAAATACCTTTTTTGAATACATCTCAACGTACATGTGCATGAAGTTAATTGATATGCGACCGAGATGATACGATCGAATCAGTATGGATGGCTATTACCATTAAAATTTCGCACTTCTTTTCACCCTTCGTAAAGAAATCAATGAGTGCATATTACATTAAGTTAAATTTTATACAGAGCCACAGAAAATGTACGTGCAAGGCTTTAACCTGTACACATCATTCGTTGCCTTAAACAGCTGCTTCATACATTCGCTTGAAACATGCAAGGCATCGCCAACGAACGAGCGAAATTCAAGTTGAATTTGATTTTCTGCGCGCCTGTTTCACCATTCACAAGTTCATGTTGAGTTTGAACATACATACATACATTAATATAGTTTCTTTTGCAAGTCTCTCTGTTGATTCGGAAGCGAGTTAATTAATATCCACGACATCGCCAATGAACGAAATTCAAGTTGAGTTTGAACATACATCTATAGCTGCAGATATTACATATCGATATTACAAGGAGCTCATCGTAAGCAAGTTAATTGTATGCACTCCTCTGCTGTTACGATCTAAATTCAAGTTGAGTTTGAACATACATACATACATTAATATAGCTTCTTTTGCAAGTCTCTCTGTTGATTCGTAAACGAGTTAATTGTATACACTCGATCGAACTTCAAGTTGAATTCGCACATGAAGGTACAGGGTATGGGTATGAGGTTTTCTGTCTGGTTTTCTGCGCGCCTGTTTCACCAGTTTACAAAAATTGACTTTAGAAGCCTTTCTAACGTACTCTAAGCCTCCTAACAACCAACCAGTTGTGCACACAACATCTCCCAACACATGACACATCTCACAAACTACAGCAAAAACATCTGATCCTATTTTTACCACCTATGACTACCTGACGCACCCAACCGCAACACCCCGATCCTCTATAGCCTAACATCAACGTTCAAAATCAGCGCCAACCACCTGATCTGCTATTGCCTTCTACCAGCGCCGCCAATCAACACCACACACCTGATCCTCCACACACTACCACTACCTCACGGCACCAACCAACCACAACACCCTTCTACCAACACTGCAAATCACAGCCCTAACCTAGACCCTCCATAGCCTTCTACCAACGCCGCCAATCACCGCCACGCACCTGAACAAACCTCTACACCCTTCTACCAACCACGCTCGGGAACCCCTCACAACACAACACAAATCACCGACACACACATGAACAAACCTCTACACCCTTCTACCAACACTGCAAATCACCGCTCACCACCTGATAGGTTGGGGTCAACCAACCAACCGCAACACCCCTCTTACAAACAACAAATCAACGCCACCACGCGACCGTACCCCAGACTCAAAATGGCACTGATTCCCCATCTAAACCCCTTGAAACCTAGTACACCAAGAGCCGAGCTGCAGAGGTTGGTTGTGATTGAAAAAGTGGTTCCCACCCATAGAAAACCCGGTTCAAAGGTACGTCACTTACTACTAGCGTACCAAACTCCTCCATGCGCTGTATGAACGTAGTAATATTTCGGTTGTCTTCACTTACCGGGTTAAATGTCGGCAAGATCTTATCAAAGTTAAGGTGTCTGTACTGTACAGTGGATACCGATCCACACGTGTCGTTGTTTCCTCCTCGTTCAGTCATTACTGCAATTGTAAATACACTCAATACCGCTGAAACTCGATTGCATCCGCGTTAACTTAAACTTTCTCGACCGAAATATTTTATTATCCCACTTCTAGGAAGTAGTATCATAAAATAAAATAACTATTTATTATTCCAATACTTTTATTTCACTTCACAGCTTAACATTTGTGGCCGCCGCGCGCACGGAGTCGATGATAGTGATCTTTCTATCGCGATTCCGGTCAGTGTTGACCAATATGGCAGCGCCATCTAGTTTTTCTCCAACACATAAATAAATTCTACAAAGCGTACATGAATTGGAGCCACACAATTATGACCCCAACACAATATATTGTATTTGCCAATTTCCACATGGAGAACTCTCGCGGCGTATTTCGACTCCTATTTTCCCGTTCGAATTTAGATTCCAAAATCAGAGTGCCATAACATATCATCTTGATACTAAAGAAACATGTTTAATCGTATGATAAAACGACTTTTATAATTTCTGAAAACATATCCGAATACAACTTATCAATTTTTCTCATATTGCAATTTAGACAAAATTTATCGACTGCGAAAATTTCATATGAATGACGATTGCAATGTTGAAAAGCTGACATTGATTTTAGTGACTGAATGCACATTCTTGTGAACAATGTACTTTCTAACTCCTGAAATATAATCCAAAGTGGCAACTTGTTTTACTTACTAGGAGAGGCTCAGGTTATGGAATCACAGATTTGGACGAAATTTGGCACATAAGTAGAAGACGTCAAGGATATTCGATCTTTAAAATATTAGACCGCAACATTCCTCCGTTTTTGAGAAAAACGTTCTTAAAGTTTTTAGCGTTGCTAATGTATTATTAAGTTTTCACAACTGACAGAAGCGGTCCAGTGTAGGTAGCAAAGGTACTAGCACGCGATCAAGGGGTCGTGTGTTCGATCCCCGGTCGGGGTATTGATTTTCTTTTTGAATTATTGTCGTCGTCGTGTGTTCGATTACCAGGGTGAGTATTGTTTTTGCGAATAATTGTGAATGTAATTTTTTTATGGTGAATCAGCAATGTTCACTTACAAATACTTTTATTTTTCCAAAACAGCAAACTGTTCGTTCATTTAGATATGTAAATTATACTGAAAACTCATTGTTGAACGGATAGAGTCTTAAAAACTGTTGTAATCGAAGCAAAATCATAGCTAATGGTAAGATCATCCTTTGTTCCTCGAATCAATCCTGCTTCCTCTTCGTGCCTCAAAGCCAAGTCGGCAAAAGCCAATAAACCAGGGTGGCGCCCAACGTGGCCATGAATGCTATGATGTTGAATAATTGACCACCATAACATTTATGACTCGATACAATGGGCGTCACCGTGGTTTATTGGCTTTTGCCGACTTGGCTTTGAAGCACGAAGAGGAAGCAGGATTGATTTGAGGAACAAAGGATGATCTTCCATTTTGACGTGTTGAATACGTTTCCTACATAGACTCATTGAACAGGGAAACTAGAGGAATGGTGAAATTCGTGTAGATGCGTATATGTGAGTTGGCCGACTTTCTGCTGGTGCTGCCTAATCGTTGAATGTCAATAATTTCTTAATAGTCTCTCACTGTCACTTTGACTGTACAAAAAACGTCGCGAGTTTTGAGAAGTTTGCCTTCCGCGCAAATATTTTGCTTTTATATATTCTTGATAGAATAATCTAAGTGATAATAGTGTGTTATAAACTAGTAAAAAGTGTTACTGTTGACAAAAAGTGTAGGAACTAATTTTAAAGCTGTGAGTTAGCTGTTATAGACGATAAAGTGTGTTGAAGCTTATTGTGCGAATTACTCGCGTTCTCGGCCGGAAAGAGTATCTTTTCATGTGTGAGTCTTTCCGGAATTTACGTATTTTAAGTTTCCGCATGTTAACCGAGTATTTTTCAGTGATAAATGATTCATTTGGTTGCATTGAATTTTCTTGCAATAATTTCTGACAATTGCGCTGGTACCTTTGAATAGAGAGAACCTAGGAAACGAAATCGCTAAAGAGAATTGAAGCAATTAGCGACCATCGTAGAGCGAGACAGAAAACCACACTAGTTTTAGCATTTTGTAAACAAAAGCACGCAGTACCGTAGGAAAGAATCGTTTTTCAAATGGATATTATTCGAAGATTTTACAATATTATATGATTCAACAAAACATTTATTTTACTATTATACATATAAAAAACAATACCGCTTATACCAATGAAAGTAAAAGTAAAACTTAATTAAATCTAACATTCACATTCTCTTCAAATGAACTAAATTATTATTATTATTTCTAATGGACAGTTTTTGCGTGGAGGTCTTAGATATGTAATAAAATCGGGTATTAGTGTAAGTTTTTACAATGCACTCGATCAAACAGTTATAATGGCTATGCTCTTGTAAATGGTCAGCATATCCCTCAAATAATTTTTTTACCAAGAGCTCTTCCTGGATACCTTTCTTGATTGCTAAGGTCACACTTTTGTTAGTTATGTTCCATTGAATAAAAATATGTTGCCTTATTATCTTCTCAGCTACTCGTATACTGCAAGTTTTAATTACGCTCTGAGAAGGAGATAACAAAAAGCCCTTGGTTTTATAGGCCATCAACGAAAATGGATTGAAGCGGCCTTGTAAGGCAGACAAACATTCTTGGCAATGCAATTGTTTATTAAGCTTATAAACAACAGCTATTTATTTTACAACATGTTCAGAATATGAAGATAATGTGTCGGGTGCAAAAATTTGAATATTTTCACAAATAATGTCATCTTCACTTGTATCTTCGGGAGAGCCCTCTCACTGCACATGTTCAGCCAAAAAGTTATTATTTGCCGAATTGTTTATTTCGGCAATAGGATCAAATCCCCGATTCACGTTGGTTGGTTGGTTTGTTGTAGTGGCAGCCCCCTTTGTCAAAAGGCGGCTCACTTAAGCCAAGAAAGGCCCATTGTGATACCACATTTCAATAGGGTGCGGCACTAAAACCTGTTGGGTGCCGAGAACCATTTAGATTCTCGTATGAAGCTGGCTACGCAGCTAACATTCAAACTGGATACTTCCGAGAGGCTGTCCAGGAAAGGTGAGCCTAAAGTTTGCATGCGTTTCTTGGATAGTGCTGGGAGTTCACACAGAAAATGTTGGATAGTTTCCTCCTCCTCCTCCAATCTGCAGCTGCGGCAGAAATCGTGCAAAGGGGCACCCAGTCTTTCTGCATGTCTGCCAATGAGACAATGCCCCGTCAGCACGGATACGATGAAACTTAATGTTTCACGGCTCGTGTTGAGCAGCTGCTTGGTGCGCTTTGAGCTTAGTGTGTGCCAAGTTTGCCTGGTTGTCCTGCAGGTTTCTTTCTGCAGGCAGGCCCTATTTGCAGCCTCTTTATAGTACTGCTTAAAACTTAGCTTGACGGAGGCCAACGGATGGCCGACTTGGGGTGTTAGTTTATAATTCTGGAGTTCAGTGCCAGCTCTAGCTAGGGCATCAGCTTCGCAGTTCCCAGGTATATCACTGTGACCCGGCACCCACCAAAGAATCACTTCACAGTGAAGCGACATCGCGTTCAATAGTGAGCAACATTCCATTACAATTTTGGATGAGATATACACGTTGGATAATGATTGGATAGCAGCTTGACTGTCAGAGAAAATGTTGAGACTTCTTATAGATTTTTTTTGATTTCTCAGCCAGTCCACTGCCTTATGTATTGCGATAACCTCTGCCTGAAAAACACTGCAGTGATCTAGTAGCCGGAAGGATAATGTCAGACCTAGCTGTTCGGAGAAAACGCCACAGCCAACTTTTCCATCCATTTTTGATCCGTCAGTGTAGATGTCGACCGATTCCTGTATCCTATTTCCTTCCATGATCCAGTCATTTCTGCAAGGGATGACGGACTTGAAACTGTGGTGGAATCAGGGAATCGGAGGAGTGAGGTCTACTTTCTCTGCCGTTGGTCCATCCCTCCGTAATATGGTGGAGTGGCCGATATTCCCATCATGCCAGAGATTTAGAGCTTTCAATCGAATAGCAGAGCACTTGGCCTGCTGTTTCGTTAGGAGCTCCGTCGGGAGCCAATTTAATAGCATAAACAATGCCTTTGCCCGGGTAGTGCACATAGCGCCGGTGATTGCAATAGCTGCAGTCCTCCTGACCCTGTTTATCAGGTTCGCGTTTGAGGTTTTTGCCATCGCTGGCCACCAAATAACCACGTCATACAGAAGGATTGGTTCCACTATCGCTGTATATAGCCATGATACAGTTTTGGGTTTCAGTCCCCACCTTTTCCTATAGCTCTTTTGCAGCAGTAGATTGCGCATGCCGCTTTACCCGCTCTTTCTGCTATGTTCGCTTTCCACGCGAGCTTGGAGTCTAAAATCAGACCTATATATTTGACCTGATGAGATGGATTAAGACTTGTCCCATCAAGTTTAGGTGGAACAAATCGTGGAATTTTGTATCTTCTCGTTAAGAGCACAAGTTCCGTTTTCGGCGTATTTATCTTCAGACCGCACTCTTTGCCCCACTTGGTAAGATTACCTAGGGCAAAGTTTAGTCTTTCAGATAGTGTGTTGACGAATTTGACCGATATTGCTATTGCAACATCGTCGACGTAGGCTACGACTTTGCAGCTAGTCGTTTCTATTGTTGACAGGAGTTTGTCTACCACTAGTTCCATAGAAGGGGTGATAGCACCCCACCTTGCGGGGTGCCTCTGCACGACCGCCTTCTTACGATGCTGTCTCCTAGTGAGGAGTTGATGCTCCTGCTGCTTAGTAGTTGCACGATGAACCCAATTAGGTTATCATCCACATTATTATTCTCGAGTGCCTTCTCAATATCCTTGTCGCTGACGTTGTTGAATGCACCTACGAAGTCTGGAAAAACCGCCTGCGTATATTCTTTGACGCTTAGCGATTTTTCGATGTAGCTGGTGACCGAGTGAAGAGCTGTTTCAACCGATCTACCTTTTGTGTATGCGTGCTGCGCATTAGAGAGTAGTTGCAAGGTAGCTCTCAAATGAATCTCTATCTGCCTTTCCAGAGTTTTCAGCAAAAAAGAGGTAAGGCTGATAGGTTTATAGTCCTTAGATGAGGAGTGGGATGTCTTGCCCGCTTTGGGAATGAAGACTATTTTAGCTTCTTTCCACCGCTGTGAAATATAAGCCATCCGTAGACACGCCTTAAAGATGGTTTTGAGCCACGGTAGCGCTGTATTGATTCCCTGCTGAATCTCAACAAGTGAGATGCTGTCCATTCCAGGGAATTTAAATGGTTGAAATGAGCTGACTGCCCAGCTTAGGAGCCTGTCATCTACAGGCACAGCGGCTGACAGGCAGTTCGGGGCCGTATATGGATCAGCTTCATCAGCCACATCCTCACTGCCCGGGAAGTGCGTGTCCATGAGAATGGCTAGCGTCTCGGAGCTGGATTTGGTCCAGACCCCATTCGCATCTTTGACAGACCCCAAAAATAAGGGGGAGCTCGTCATTACTTTACGCAGACGACTGACATCCTTGGAGTGTTCTATTTCTGCACAGAAACTTCTCCACGAGGAGCGTTTAGCTTTTCTGATGGAGCATTTGAACTCCTTCAGTTTCAATTTATAGGAAGACCAGTCATTGGACTCTTTAGCCCGATTGAAGGACTTCCTACATTCCTTCCGCAGCTCCGCAATGTCACTATTCCACCAGAGGGGCTTATACTTCCCCCTAGACTTCGTTGGACTACATGCAGATCTTGCTGCTTCGTTGCAGGCCAATGTAAGGGTCCCAACGCGTTCCTCCAGGCAACCTATATCTTCAATCTTCGGAGGTCCACCTTCTAGTGCAGACTCGAATACTGCTTGGTACTTGACCCAATCCATCCTCCTTTTGTTAATGAAGGTTGGATTTTTGGGAGGGTCAAAAGCCATATCAAACCTTATATATAAATGATCGGAGAACGAGCACTCTTGTGATACATGCCATCCTTTGATAGCGTGGTGCGAGTGCTCGTTTGTTAGAGTGATATCCAGAACTTCCCTGCGGCTTGCCGGAATGAAAGTTGGATCCTCACCTTTGTTTGCTAGGGCTAAGTCATGCGTTAAAATAAATTCAAAGAGTGACTCACCCCTTTTATTCGTATCGGTGCTACCCCAAATGCGGTGATGGGCGTCCGCGCCGATAACTAGCTGCATGGCCCGTGCAGTGGTTTCTGTGACGATCCTCTGCAGGTTGATGGGAGGTGGCAGAACATCGTGTGCCATATAGCGGAAGACAGCCCAAAGGGGTTTGGACTGCCTTTTCACTGTTATGGCAATGGTGTCCTGGTCACTGAAATTGTACAAGGTTAGAAACTTCAAGCCTTCCTTGATTATTATGCAAGCTCTCGGTTTACCTGCTGTGTAGATACTGTTTTGTACCCTTTCGTATTGAGCCTGCAAACCTCGTTGCCTACAACCCAAAGTTCCGGAGCCAGTATTAGCTCCTCTCCTTTTTTGTGCCAGGTGGAGGAGCAGTGCGGCGAATGCCGCCTTAGAATGATGGAGGTTTATCTGTAGAAACCTCAGCATCACGACACAATGTTTTGTCCGCCTTCTCGTCAGATAAGGACGTCTCCTCCTCGACCAGGTCGAGGGTTTGGAGAAGGTCCCCAGCCAACTCGGTGGTGGAGGTGGTGCTTCTTTCGTCATCGGAGAGAAGATCTGACTCAGAGAGGTCCACGGTCGGGTCTACTGATGCTTCCACAGTTCCCTCGCTTCCACTCTCCTTGCTCGGTTCCCGTACTGCCTTCCCAGTACGGTCCTTGCGATATACTCGCAGGGTGATAGGCGAGAAACCGTAGCTTATCACCCCGCCGTTCGACTCCAATGAAGCTAACACCTCCTCGGTAAGGATTATGAGGGCCTCTCGCTGTCCATTGTTGGGCTCGCTAACCTTGGCTACCTTCCAGTTGTCTACCGGAAGATCAGCATTGCTGAGCTTGATAAGCTCAACATATTCCTCCGGTGTGGATGGCTCCGCCGGTATCCATGCCCTGGATCGAGGCCGATTCGGGATGTCTTCCCTGGAGACAGCTTTCAGCTTTGCTCCGGGCCAGACTTCTCCCAGTCTGCTAATAGCCTGCTTATATAGATCCGCTGAGCGTTGATCCGTGCAGGCTATCAGCTTAACGTGACCCTGGTACCAACCAGCATCGCGGCAACTAGGTAAAGGGCCTGGGTTTGCCTCCAGTATGGGTTTGTACACCCGAAGAAGAGAAATTTCTACCATCTTCCAGTTTGACGGTGAGATGGTTCCATCGCTGCAACTCCTGTCGATGACAGCCCATACCAGGCTGCCCTTAGCCACTTCGCTAAAACTTCCGCCCTTGACAGGATTGGGCGCGACCAATTTTGGTCTTTTGGTGACCTGCAGTTGAGCACTCGATTGATTTGAGGCTGCCTCACTAGACCTGCATCTTTTGTGAGTAGCCCCTTGCTTTGCCAGAGAAGCCTATGAAGCCTCTACTGTTGTTGTTGCCCATTCAAAGGGAGATTTTATTCTTGTGGAAAAGCCCCTCAGGGGGTAAATGCGGGTCCCATCTCGCAGCCACTATCTCCATTCGTTGTGCAGTTTCCCTGAGACCCCATGGTTGTCTATGCCGAAGCAGGGAGGCCATGCGACGGTTGGCACATTCCCTTATGAGGTTATGTGCTCAGATCCGGGCCGGGGATTAATCGGGAGTCTGAACCCAACTGAACCTGCACGGCCAGATTAGTGGCGACAAGTTTGAACGCACCGCTAGGCCTGCCAGGGTTTTACCGGGACGGAGGCAGCAATGGCATTAGCCTGAAAGCCATTTCCGCAAGATGTCACTCTTGCGTAATCAGGTGACAGAATACCAACACTACCAGCCCAAAAGATAAGATCGAGTCGTTTAGACGAAAGAGTAGACCGAAAACATTCGAGGTCGTGCCGTGGTAGCTCATTTAGCGTTATCCGGGATGCACCACGAGGAGGCGATCTACCCTACATCCCCCGATTCACATTAAGAATCGGAATATTTTGTAGCAGAATACAATTCTTTATCCCGGTTTCTCTGATCTGGCATCTTATGAGTAGTTTTTTGTGAGTTGCCTGAAACTGACGCACTGTAAGACTGCTATTATAACCCAACCCACGGTTGTAAAAACTTTCTTACACCGCGCTTAACCACGGTCTCCGATTCAAGTTGAAGCTCACAAATTTTTTTTTAAGCAGGATTCGTCTCCTTCAATTATTTCCATCCATTTGGAAGCCCGAGTGGGTGACGTTGGGAACCTGAAATGATATACAAAATGTTTAATGCCCCACTTCATTATAGCGCTGCACCGACTTTGGACTGCTGAGCAGCACATGATTCGGTTTTGACAATTAGTTTGACCTAAATGTACAAAGCAATTGCTTAGCATCGCGCGTGAATTTTTTAATGAAAATATTGATTATATGCAGAGAAGTTGTGTTATTTCCATAAAACTGACTTTTAGCTACTCACCGGAAAAATGAAACGCGACAAGATTTGCTTCCTAGCAAAGACATACAGCCAGAATAACAGCAACGCATTTTTAAAATTTATACAGATAATTCTTCATAATTTCACCATTTAATCACTTAAACGACTTATAGTACAGCACTTTTTCTCAATTTCACTACACTTTTCCACTTAATGTTTAATTTCTACCGAGTATTTTGCGAATTTACACAACGCGCCGAAAATTGCCACGTACAGCACCGAAGACAAAACGAGCAAAAGTACAATGCACCAATCGCGGAACCGAGCGATGTCGTCATCCTAATTTCGGATTGGCTGGACGGAGATGCAGTGTGAGTGCTTTTTGACATTTAGGTCGACCACACCATAGCATCCGTGAAGAGCTTTTCAAGTATTGTACACTTTTGTAAGACTCAGGTAAATTCTCGTCCCAAAATCCATAAAATATCCTTGAAATTCCATATTGAGTGTAGCGTAGCATCCTTACAAGCGCATATGTAGTGCCCACATCCTGAAGATTTCTTCGTAGAAAATAGATAAGAAACCGGCTCGCTACTTTGTCCTCGATGCCAAGATAGCGGACCGGTTTTGCATGTTATTTCACATCCCATGTTGTGCACGTATGCGACACATGTTGCATTAGCCTGATCTTGGCGTGTGGTCCTTGCAGCTAGGATCAGCGCGTCATTATCAGTGCAGACGTGTTGGGTAGAAGTGTTGAAAGTTGTGTGTGGACGAGAAGTGACACTAAGGAGCGTGGCAACTTGCCAGGATTCATTGTAAAGGTAAGCAATTTTGCTTATTAAGTGTCGTGGTCGGGATGAATGTGTTTTTCTATATTGTATTTGTTAACGTAAAATTAACTACAATATTCAACTGCCCGGGTTAAAGATGTATAGTTAAATGGTTAATAGTTTGAACGGTTTAAAGTGAAGGCTAGCCTGGTAACCGAACCAGGAACCTTGGAGCTAAGGATGGTGCTCCTCCTTAGTGGTAGCGGGGATGGGGCTCCTCCCCGTGGGGTTGGTTGATGGCTCACCTCTCCACCCCGGCTGGCATCTCGTGCGCTCTCCCTTGATGTCAGCTTACGTGTAGGTTCCGTATCGTCTCGTGCGCTCTCCCTTGACGATGGCTCGGTGCCCAGAAAAGCTAAAAGACGAAGGACTGTCTTTGATGTTTGCTTAATGAAAGAGTGACGGGTAGTTGAATTTAGTTTATGTTATTTGTGGAATCGGAGTAGATTCGCTACTCAGTGTGCTCGACCATCCCACTTATGTGTTATTTTTATTATATTTACAGACGCGGCAGTTCCCCAAGGCGACCGGACACACCATCCTAATATATTTTTATATATTAAAAATAATAAACATGTTAATAAAAAAAAGGAAATTTGTTATTACACTTTGCTGTGTGAGTAGTAAGCAGTATTGGTGCAATGTTTGGGTTGCAGGGCAAGCAAGGAGCAACGTGGATTGATTCTTGCTCTCTTCGGTAAATAAGTTGCGTAAGTAGTGAAAATGCTTCACCGCTGCTTATGGGCAGCATAGACCATTTCGGTTCCTTATTCTCTCTATTCAAAGGCTGGTACTGTCAAAACTTCGACAGTGGCGTAGTCAGTGTGGGCGCAAATAAGTTTATTTAATTAAATTAAATGAATCAAAAATCTATATTTGATTCTTTTTATTCGACTTATTTATGAAACCATAGCATTTAAGATATGAGTGTCGCCGTAATTCCACCCAAAACCGGTCCCAAGCCCGGTTAAAAAAGGAAGAGGGAGGCTGAAAGATTATATTTTTTATATACAATATATTGTAATTACTTTTGAATGCTGTATGTATAAATTTAACAATGTATGCGTCTAAATTTGATGTATTAACATTGTTTCAAACATAACATGCAACAGTTGGCGAATATTAGATTTAATGAATACTCAACCTAGATTTTTTCCCGCTGATTCTTAAAGGAGGATGAAGTTTGACCCCAGATCGCAAAAAAGAATATATTGCCAATGCTTCCTGTTTTATGTACACTTACAATCAACAAATTAACTATACTCTCGTATGATGAGTATGTCATTTTATTCTTAATTTTAAAGTATTTCTTTCTTGGAATACAACGTCAAAGCTACTGAGAATGCTTTTTTCATTTTGTTTTTATCTGAATACCAAATCTCAAGTTTGTAAATTAATCAATATGTTTGAAATGTTGCCCTATTAATCCTTGCTTGGGAAATTTTTCCATTTAGTTAATTGCATGCTTCTCCTTAAATCTGTGAATGTCTTGTCAAGTTTGTCAATTCTTCTGATTATTCTTTCCATATAGTATTGAGTTCTTTTATTGTTTCATGTTGAAGTTGATAATCGACCACAGTGCGAGCCAATCATATAGGCTCATTTAATGATGTAGCTGCTATCATGCTCGTTATTTATAGCTTTCAAATATTACGCTCAATATAAGCTTGTATTTTGAACAGGAAATATATTTTCCTTGAACTTTTTACAAATGATACAAAATTTCAAATGAATCGTGAACTCCCGCCTTTTATTTGCCCATTTTAACTCGCATGCGATGTACGCCCTTAACGTCAGCAAGTTTAGTGTTAGTGTCACAACCACACTCATAAAAGTTAGCCCACCAAATTTAATGATTTTCCTCTTCTGTGTTTATTACCTCTTTGCATAGACTCTATTTGGTATGTCACAACAAAAATTTATGCGAGCTATTTTCTTAATGTCCCCGGTAGGCCCGGGCCTAGGGCGGCAAATTTCAGGGGCGGCAAATTTTTTTTTGGGCCGGCCACTTTTTAATTTTTATTTGGGGCGGCGAATTTTTTTTCCCTGTCGACTGTTATCCAATTCCAATATTTCTTATGTTGTTTTTCTTTTTGACAACACTGTATTCTCAGATCGATCGTCTCAACTCTCAACCGTATCGTATCACTCAGGAAATTATTGAAAATACACAATTTTTCGGTAAGCGAGGATAGTTTGACTAATTTTATATTTTATCGTTCATAACATATAATATATATACTGTTTAAAAACAATTTTTAATTATAAACATGACCATGAGTGATGAAAAAACACGACTTAGTTGCGCGAAATACCGAAAAAAGGCCAAAGAAAAGCTAGTAAACGAAGCGGAATTGATAAAGAAAACTAGAAAATTAGATGAATTCTGTCAACAGCCTCAGCCTCAAAAAAGTGTAAACACTCTCGAAAGTCAAAGCTCCGAGAATGACATTGCTGCGCGTATTTCAAATGCTAATGCTGAGTCTATCGAAACAACGAGCACTACCGCTCCATTGGATGCTGATGTGGGTCCAAAATCAAAAGTGATCCAACTGAAGCAGATTCTCGACAGTAGAAATCCTGATCCAGGCACTTGGACGATAGAGACTATATAGCGGCGAACGGTCTTCAGAAAAATATGGACGCAGATTTCAGCAAAAGTAAACGCGTATACGATGATAAAATACGCCACTTATCAAAATCATTATTCGAACGAGAGCTGTTGAATGGAGAGAAGAGTCTTCGTAACTGGTTAATTTACTCTGGAAGTACTGGCCATGATTATTGCGGACCGTGTCTTGATTTCGACGGAGGAACACAGTTTGGTAGCAAGGAAGGCTTTGATGATTGAAAAAATGCGTCTGCTCGAGCCTCATCTCATGAAAACTCGTCCTCTCATAAGCTAGCGGGTTTGAACATGAAAGGAAGAAGAAACTTGCTCAGTCGTATCGATCGTACTCTAACAACACAGCTTGATGAGAAAATCGTATATTGGAGACACTTATTAAAGAGAGTAGTAGCGACAGTAAAAGCGCTTGCATCACAAGGATTACCGTTTAGGGGCCACGATGAAAAATTTGGATCGCCGAATAATGGAAACTATTTGATGTCGCTGGAACTCATCGCTAAGTTTGATCCATTTTTGGTGGAACATATTTCTCGCCATGGTAATCCAGGCAGTGGACACACGAGCTAACCTTTCTTCAACAATTTGCGAGAAGTTTATAGGGTGCACGGCAAAAAAAGTGATAAACATAATTTTATCGGAGATCAAATTAGCTAAATACTTCTCACTTATCGTGGATTCAACGCCGGACATCGCCCATGTCGATCAGTTGACATTGGTTATTTGTTATGTACAACCAAATGGTGTACGAATCGAGCGCTTCCTAAAATTTATTCCCAGCGCCGGTCACCAAGCGCAGGAAATGACAGATGCTATAACCACGGCTTTAAGAGACTTCGAAATAAATATCGTTAATTGCCGAGGGCAGTCTTACGACAACGCGGCCAATATGTCCGGTGAGTACAACGGTCTCCAAGCGCAAATCAAAAAGCTTTCTCCAGAAGCCGAGTATGTTCCGTGTGCGGACCAGTCGCTCAATTTGGTAGGAGAGACAGCTGCTGAAAGCTGCAAAGAAGCTGTTAGATTTTTTGCACTTTTACAAGACCTTTATAATTTTTTCACGGCATCAACACACCGCTGGGATGTTCTTCAGGTTCAAAACTCCTCTAAATCAGGTTCGCAAAACGTCACGTTGAAGAGTCTGTCTGCAACTCGCTGGTCTGCTGGTGCGGACGCTTTCTTTCCTCACTGATCTATGTGCCACGAGCATAGCTGACGTAAGAACGAGAGCAGAGACTTTACAAGCTCTCTATTGTTCTGACCTCGAAGAAAGCTTTGCCGATAAATGCATTCATTACCGAGGACACTGTTTTTCGATCGCGGAAAAACCTATGACTGCATTGTCACTATTGAAATCGATTCGACAAGATGAGCTGTGTACCCCAACGTCGATATTGCAGTACGCATGTGTGTCTGCACTCCTGTAAGTAACTGCTCTGGAGAACGGAGCTTCTCATGTTTACGTCGAGTTAAAAATTATCTGCGTTCTAAAATGAAGGAAGATAGGCTCAACGCTTTCTCTATTCTCAGCATCGAGTCCGCATTACTGCGATCTCTCGATTGTGATGAATTGATAACTACGTTCGCGACCCAGAAGGAAGGACATGTGGCGATGTAGGATATATCCCAGAAATCTTTGTTTCTCGTTTACGAATGATAATATAATTGGCAGTGTATAATTGAAATAATTGTTAAATGAAAGATTGATGATTTGATAAATTGATAAACTATTCGTATGTTTCTATGTTTGCCATGTGTTCTTTTCTTTTCGTCGAAAGTTTTCACATATAGCAGCAAGACTGGAAGGTGAAACCTTGCAAATTGGTACTTTTTGGTTCTTTTTTTAGGTACTTGGTACTTTTGGATTCGTTACCGTGTGTGTATTTTAATAATTATTTGTGTGGCAAAGGCGCAACAATAGTGAAATTTTACGAACGAACCAGTGCCGTTTTTATTCTGATATTCCTTTTTTGCAAGCTCGGTCGCAATGAAAAACAGCGAAATATTCTAGGGAATCGAAAATAAATCGCGCATTATTACATATAATATAATTATCGAAAAGGGTGGCAAATATTTCTGAGGCCTAGGGCGGCGATATGGTCAAATCCGCCCGTGTGGCTACGAAAGATGATTTGGATTTATATAGTGCTGCAATGGCTGTGTTGGTGCAGAAATAGTAATAAAAACGAAAAAAATGGTTGAATGGTTGGGTTTTCTGTGGCAAATTTCAAATCATCGCGAGTTAAACCAGCGGTTAGTTGATGAACTTTGCCTTCGTCTTCATATAATGTTCCTCATTATCATCGTCAAACGTTAAAATGCCTATCGAATTCTCCTCATCCAAAGAATCTTCAGTCAACAGTTCATCGATATCAGTGGTTTGTTGATTGTGAAAACCTTCACCACCAAATGTAAGTGATGGTGGTACAATTTCAAAGCAGGCAACTGATGTTCGAGTGACAAAACTTTCACTGTTGAAGAGCATTAAGGGTAGATCTCCGAACTTGTTTCATGGTACAAGATACATATGTAATACCATCCATTATTGTATAGTTTTTCCATGCTTCTACAACCATCATATTTATAATATATTCGAATGCTTGCTTAATATAATACATTTTAAATGCAGCAATGTTACCCTAACTAAAAGGCTGCATAAATGTGGTATTAAGCGGGGGGGAACGTCTTGAAGGATTAAAAGTACTTTAAATTTAAGGATTTTCGTTTCAAAACATTGAACCAGTTTTTAATGATATCAGCCATCATGCATGCGATTTTAGGAACCTTAAATGTTCTTGCCTCTTAAAGCTCATGGCTCATGAATTTATTAACAAAGGCTTTAACATCCTATCACCAGATGCGTTACTACACAATAACAAAGTAACCTGATCTTAAGCCGCATTGAAGCCACTTGCAGATCTTTTCGATTTTGTTATACAAAAACTTTTTCATTTTTTTCAGAATAGCTCCATTTCGTCAGCATTAATTATTTGGTCAGTTTTTTTAGCTTTGTTATTTGGAAAATCATTTGCAGCATTTTCGTCAGCAGGTGCTATTTTACCTTACATTTTTATATTGTGTAGTCCGTGTCTTTTTATGAATCCTGTCAACCATCTTTCTCTTGCATTTAACATCGGTTTTTTGGTTGCCTGAAGGCTTGTTGATGACCCCGCTTCCTACTGTTGCTCATATATTCTAAGTGTTTTTTTTATGAGATTTCCATTTTTTTCTGTTGTAAGTCCTATATCAACAGTACTTAATGTTTTTCTGTTTTCTCTAACAGGAAGTTTGAACATTATGAGATGTGTTGAAACCTAGTGTAGTTCCAGATATTGCTGACTGTCGAGTGAAATCCTCGATTTTTTTCTAATTGTTCTTATGGTCGCTTCGTTTAAACCTAAAGCTTTGCCTACAGATGTGGTGCATTCGCCTTTCTTTAGGCAGTCGAAAATTCTCATTTCAATTTCTAATGAAATCGCTTGTCTTTCCGAAAAGCATTTTATTGTTGTTTAAACATCTTATTAATCGGGCACTTTAACGATATAAAATAAAATTGATTATGGAACTGTTGTAACCCGAACACAATACATTGCCTACATACCTAACATTATCAACAATACAAATTACGCTGGAAGTTTCACCATCGAATTAAACACTTTATTTAAACGTTAACTTGTATTATTGGAAGTATTACTTTGAAAAACAATATGAAAACACTTCGGCTATCAAATAAGAATATCATTTATAGGTTATATCAGCGATTGGAAGGTTGTCACAATCTACTCTGCATTGATATCGCTTAATGAAAAACTTACAATCACTCCCATTATCTTATTTTAGCAAACTTTCCTAACAAAAACTACATCTGCAGGCCAGATGTTGAACAGAATTCAATAAATTCTATGTCCTCAAAGACGCATACTCGTATGCTGTTGCAGTTGAAAATTACATGTAGGGTTATTTTCAGTTGTAAATTTTATCAACGTTTCTGTTTGTATAAATGTGAAGTGTGTGAAATTAGAACAACTTCTCAGCCATGCACATACAATGTATTCAATAATTTAATGCTTGCTTACTAAGATGAAACACACAACGGAAGCAGGGTTACCAGGTTTTTCTCACTCTTCGCCCCCAAAATCTTCAATAAAAACCCCCAAATCAAACCAAATTCTTTTAAAAACCCCAAATAATTTGAGAGCAATCTTTTTTACAAAGTTCATACAAAAAACATTGATGATTAGCAAAGAATGTTGTCAAATAACTATATGTAAAAGTAAATTTTCATCTGTATTTCATAGTGAGTTAAAGTCAAAATAGAACAAATATACTTTCGAGACTTAAAATTAACACAAGTAGCAGCATTTTGAAATTAAAGAAAAACTTTTAATATAATTTTGGAGTTTAATGTGTAATTTATTGAAATACATATGTAAAACTAAATGATATTCTTAAATTGTAAATTGGTTTAAACAAATAAATCTATAAAAATTTATTTAAAATTCAAAGATAAAATGGAACACGCACTAACATGATTTGCGTTGCCTTAAGGAACTAGAGCTGACTTCCCTTTTATAATTTGAAGGGTGTAGGAAATCATCAGAAAGTGTTTCTTCATCATTTGTTGAGCATAGTCTATGTTTAAAACATTACGGCAGCAATATGACACCAAGAGGAACTCAAACTTCAATTGAATTAAAAAAGCCATAATTTGGCAATCGGTAAGATTGTGCATAAAATCGCTGAAATAGTTGGTCAAGCTCCCAAAACAGTATTGAACAAAATAAAACGTTACAATAGCATAACTGACACTGAAAGTAATAAAATATATAAATAAATTAAATTTGGTGAAAGCTCCTTGCTAATGTGGAGTTGTATCTCAGCTGCTGGGCCTGAAAATCTCCATATAATTGAAGAAACAACGAACCCCCCATTTCACCCCCAAAATAAAAATATAATTAACTGACCCCCAATTTCTCCCCAAAGGTATGCAAAATACCCCAAAATGGGGGTGAAAACCCCCAAATTGGCAACCCTGAACGGAAGAAAGGTGAAAAAATGGAACCGAAATTCGGTCATTCCCTCAATTTTACTTTGTTGCCGTATGCATATATAAATTTATTAAAAGATACTATAAAAATTAAAATTGAAATATATTGAAAAATAAAAGTATTTATTTTTATTTTTAAACAATGCTATTTTAAAATCGTGTAAAAAAGACCGTGGTAAAATAAAGTTAGGAGAATATGAAAATCTATGATTTGAAAAATTTAACTTTGTTTTAATAATAATTACTTGCAATTGATATTTACATAGTGAGTATTTTTGAAAAATTTGCCAGTAGAATTTTACTAAGCTCCACACCCGTTTACTTCTAACCGATTTCAGTCCGATACGAGATACATTATGGTCAAATCTTACACAAAATTTTTCACAGCCAGAATTTTTATGACTCAGACTGGTCAAATGAAGTTATTTACTCAGAAAAACGACAGATTTTCCAGACTTGTGCTAACTGATAATCAAAACGAATTAAAAAAAACTAATGGCAACCTTAACCCTAAATCAACCAAAAATATTATTCCCCATTTTATCAACTGTTTGGACAAAATGCTTGAAATGGGACTGACAAAACTATTGTCAGAACTTGCTGGCTGAATTGAGTTGACAACTCATGAAAGAAAATAAGCAGTTTTTCACAGGAGGTCTGATTGCCGAATGTTGGGGCTGATTGTTGAATCTAAAGCTTGCCTATCATAAACTATGTTCTGCTGTAAAATTTTGTCATTGACATGTTTGACTTAAATATCTATTTTCGTGAAGGCTTGAGTTATTCCTTTGCAATTGCATGAAATAAAATCAGCAGTCCTGTTCAGAATTTGCAACAATAATTAACTTCATTTTTGGCATCATTTAATAGATGGACATTTTTAACCGAACATTTGAAAGGCTTTAAATTATAAAATTTGTATGGTACGCGCTAGAAAGGACATAGCAAGGACGTTGAAGCGGTTCGATATTAATTTTGTAAGTTTATAATGCTCTGACTGGTGAGACCAAAATTATAATTATGTAATTATACATGAGAAACAGCTGAACGATTTAGCTATGTTGTTTCTCTTCCATAAAACAATAAAACAATAGCGTCATCAAAAATTAACATCCGAGTTTACAAAAATGCTGAAAAAATCATGCCCACGCTTGGACCATCATACACAACATACACATGCCTACAAGTAAAGTTAAAGTAAGTTAAGTTTCGATTGCGAGTAAAACCAGTTTAATGCTAACTGGCAGTCGATGCACCATTGTATGCACCGGAAAAATTGTTCGAAATTCAATTTTGACCGCTCTCTTCAACTCAATGTTTGTGTCTAACATTGACCGCTGCAAAAAATTTCTGGCTTGTTGAGTTTTTTTTCGAAATCACTAAACATCTAACTCAAAAACAGATGATGAATCAGTGCAAAGCAAGAAAATTCTAGGGTCTATTTTTAATCACATTAACGTATTTTTGTATTGTAACGGAGAGCAGAGTGCAGCATTACATCATCGATAGCTAGAAAACGTGTATTGAAACGACGGATTTATCCGATCCAAAATCAATATAGGCTTTCCCTGCCATCAAAAATGTCAAAAATTAAACAAACAATTCTAACCACACTATAGATTTAAAATGAAGCTATAGAAAATCTTGAATTCTCTAGCCTTTATCAATAGGAAAGTTATACAAATACAATGTTGTCGATGTTATAGCCATTTTTTCGCATACTGTTCCTAGAATTACTTAGTCTTGCTCCAATAATTTATCAATTAACCCATTCACTGCCAAGGACTAGTATACTCGTCTTTGGCGGGGTGTTATGCATTGCCGAGACGAGTATATTCGTCTTGCTTTTCTAAAAAAAATGCAAAAATATGGAAAAGAATATTGCGTGATGTTTCCTTCCCATTGCCAGAGACGAGTATACCCGTCTTTGTTTTTGATTATATATGATTAGACATCGGATTATATGCATTTGCATGTTTTCATATGCAAATGCATATAATACCATTTTTATAGCGTTATTGCATATTTTGGTACTTTTTCATTGATAGTGCATATTTCAGTAGTTATACGTGTTAGGCGGGTTGTGTCATGCTTTCGACACGTCTTCTTCGCACACGCTCAGCGAGTGCACTGAATCCGATCTACTGGCTCGCTAGTCGACGGCGACTCGGCGCTTGTTAGGCGGGATGCGCGGCACTCGCTGCTTCACTCACGCGCCCGCCCGCAATTCAATTGTTTTTGGCGCGCTGTATTTGTTTATCTAACTACGAAAAACTTATTTTTGTTGAAATAATGTCGCCAGTGAAAAAAATAACCAGACTTTAATGGAATCTTGGATACAAATTACCCAGGCCATTTTACGACTGATGGCACTGTTATTTTCTGCAAGGTTTGTGAAAAGCGAATACCTTCATCAAAAAAATATCAAATCGATCAACATGTGAACACTGCTTCCCATTTAGCTGCAAAACAGAAACTTACAAGTAGTCGACAACAACTACTGTCTCATTCGTCTTCTAATTCGGATACTAGAAACAAAATGGAATTCAACAAAGATTTATGTGAGTTATTTGTTGCTTGCAATATTCCTTTCCACCAATTAAATAACGAACTATGTCGAAAATTCCTTAAGAAGTATTGCACTAATCAGATAATTCCTGAAGAATCCACAATTCGAAAAAACTACCTGTCAACTATCTACGAAGACGTACTTAGTGAAATACGTGCTGATCTCTCGAGCGATCTAATATGGATATCAGCTGATGAAACGACAGATAAACATCCCTCTACTCCCCATTTGGTTGCTTGCAAGCTCCTAGAAAAACAAACCATTTAACTATCGCCCAGTTTATAAATGATTCCATCAGATCACTATTTCCCGATTCGTCTATGGACGAGAAAATATGTGTTTTGTTTTTGACGGTGCGCCTTATATGGTGGAAGCATATAAAGAGCAACTACCAAACGTAGCACTACCCCCAGAACCAATAATAACATGGTGGGGAACGTGGTTCAAAGCTGTATTGTTTTATGCAGAGAATTTCGAAGCGATAAAAGGAGTAGTTGGCAAATTTGACAGATCAGACGCCATTGCAATCAATTCAAGCCAGTTGGCATTTGAGGATTCTTCAATCAAAAAAAAATTGCTCTTATTGCAATACATTTCAACAAATTGCCCGATGCAATTGAGAAGCTAGAAACTAAAAACCTTTCTCTGTGCAAGTCCTTGGAAATATTAGAAAAAAATATTGAACAGAGTAACGCCCTTACGAGTTCAATATCGCAAAAGGTTCGTGGCAAATTAAATGCAGTTTTGATAAAAACCCCGGTCTTGAAGGAATAAAGAAAATTGACGCATTTATCAACGGCACCGGACAAACTCTGCCTGAAGAGGTCTCTGCAGAAATGGCGCCAAATCTCAAATTCTGTCCGGTAACTTCATTTCACGTAGAAAGGTCATTTTCAGCCTATAAATTAATATTAAGTGACAAACGTCACAAATTTTCTGTAGAAAACCTGGAAAAATATGTTATTGTTTATTGTGACAAAAATTATAACAATAACTAATATAAATATGTGTATGACATATAATTATAATGTTAAAATAAACGTAAATTGTAATAATAAATGGTTTTTTGATTGTGCATATTTTGTGCATATTTCAACCTTTTTTAGTGCACATTTGCATGCATATTTTGCCATTTTGATAGTGCATATAATCCGATATCTATATATGATAAATGTATGAACTTTCACTAAGAAATAACATAACTTAGGTAAAAAATAGCACTTAAAATGTAATTGGCAACGGGAATAACTTCATATGATTTTGGCTGGGCAGCGAATGGGTTAAAAACTATCAATAAAAATCAGTTAAAAAAGGCAGACTCATGAAAAAAATGTCAAAAATCGTTGTTTTTTAACGCCAAAGTTGTATTCTTCAAATTTTTGTTCATATTCTGGTGAATTACGGTGTTATATTCTTTAACAAATTAAACGCATCAAAGTTTTCGAAAACCGGTTCGGTTGATCCGGAGATTATTTCTCTTTTGCGAAAAACGTATATGAAGTTTTTGTTCCAATTTGCTGATAAATATTTTTTGAAAAATGAAAAATTCGATCTTTTTCAAAAACAAGCAATTGATATGTGAAAGTCTAAATTCTAGCACATTCTAGCACATGCTTAGTGCTAGCACATGTAAAAAACCCGCAAATATAATGGTTGAGGGAGAAACCGTTGTTTTAGAGAAGGAGATTGGAAAGAGGCGTTACTGATATTTCTTGTTGCCGAACGAATCAAAAAAATTAAAATAAAACAAAAAACCAATTTATGCGTGAATATCTTTATTCTGTTTGAATTCTTAAAACGGACGAAATTTTATGGCGTGTGATCAAGAACTGGAGCGCGCCGCACATACCTGAATGATTTTATTAATCAAAATTGCTGACGCTATGTCTGCTACTCTGCAACTGTACTGTGTACTTTTGCAGTGGGGTCTCGTTTCACTTCATACAACACTTTTTTATACAATACTTTTTTTAAAACTGTTTTCAAATTTTTTAATAAGTATTAGATCTACACTGCTTAGATCTCTAGCTTATGTTAATTCAACTCTTACTTCTAAGCATAGTAATAACCTACTCTGACAGTACTTTGTAGGTTTTGATATTACCGCTCTTACAGCTAAGGGAGTTTACAATGTTTCACTATTGAATATATGTTTTAATAATTATGTAATTATGTCGCTTAATGTCCAATGTTCATATTTTCCATGTATAGTTGTACGCTAGAGTTCAGATAGCTCTTTTGATGGATCGCCTATAATCTCTTTATACCTGGTATGCGAAGGGTACCGCCTCTACACAATGGTGGAGTTGACCACCTCCCTTGTGTTGTTGACTCCGAAAACGAATGTACTACGGGCTTTATTGACTACCTATTAGGGAGTTGTTGCGGATCGATGCGCTTCAGTCTTGAGTACGGTGCAGTTTGCAGAATTGCTTTTGCTTTAATATTTGGGTGTTTTTGCAGACGTTTCATATAGTTTCCACTGTGTTTTTTTAATTTCTTCCTCTACCGTGTTTATACCCATATCGCGTTGAATTATTTTGTTGTTTACGTAATTGGGGGCACCTAGAATTGTTTTTATTATTTTTGTTTAAATTCTTTTTATTAGGCTTAGTTTCAACTTTTTAGTGGTTCCCCATAATTGTATAGCGTATGACCCTATTGGTTTCAGCAGAGATTTATACATTTTGGTTGCCAGAGTCAGCTTCGATTTCTCGTGGATTAACCAGCGTATTTTATTATATTGTAGGCTAACTTGAGTTCTTTTTTCCGCTAAATGAGCTTTCGATGTTAGTCTTCTGTATAGATGTACACCGAGATATTTGACCACTTTAGTCTGTGGTACTTTTATGCCGTTAATTATGCCTGAGCTGCACGTACGCTCCTTAAGTGTAAATGTGATTTGCTGCGTTTTAGATGCATTTAATTATTTATTAGGAATTCATCTTACAGACTAATATAGCCCAATTACAAGAAAAATTAAATAAACAAAAATGAAAGAAAAATATAGTCAAGTCAAACTAATTACATAAAATACGTCTTACATTTTGTTTGTAGATGTAGAGTGAGTACGGAAACGGACCAAGTTGCAGACTATTGTGATAACGAGGAAGCCGCAACATCGGGGAATGGTACAAAGTCTCAGTTCTAGCATATGGGACTGTAAATATAATGGCAGATCTGGCAGGGCGTTCTGTAAAACGAAACTCTAACCAATCAGAGAGGTTAGAGTTTAATTGATGGTGGTGAAGCCGAAATAGAAAACATTCATCTAAAATGAGTCTGCGGGATTACAAAGTGGGAAGTTGTAGCAAGGAAAGTCGCTCTTCATATGGCATATATGTGGGATATTGGTTTCCCACTTCAAAACGATTAATCAGTTTCACAATTAATTTAGCTTGGTCTCGTGCGTTGTAGTTTTTTGCGTCCTTCACTCGTTCGTCGTTCTTCGAAAAACTTCTATCACTCCTGTCACTTCTGTCACTCCTGTCAAAGTCGGCCCTTCATTGTGAACGCACTGTCTCCAGCGCGCGCACGGGAAATTCAAATTTGAATAATGAAAAATCCCACATCTCGGCCATCCTGCTCAGGCACCGTCCTCGGCGCTGCCTTCGTCCTCTTCGTCGGGGTCTGACTCAAGGCTCATGCCCGAGTCCTGATTCTTTGGGCACCATTTCATGTGGTCGGCAGATGCCGTGGTTTCGCCAGATCCCTCGTGCTCGCCGATCCTCTCGTCTAAAATGCATACAACGCAGTTCTCGATGAATTTCTTGATTCGGGCTTGCATGTGAGGGAATTAGTAGGCTTGTTTAATCAGGTACTGGACCTTCTTGACTCCAAAGTGTCCTCGTTCGTGGGCATGCCGGATAACGTCGTACTGCATGCTCCTGGGAACCACCAGGAGGAGGTTTCCATCCAGTTCTTTGTAGAAGATTACATGTTGCAACTTGAAATCTTTGATGTCGCCTTTATGCATCGATAAAATGGATTCCACGGTCTCGGGATCGTCCTGTTGTGCCCGTTGAACGCGTTCCACCATGGCGTCACGTCGTCCTTGAATCAAATAGACTGATACTGGGCTCCTGCTCAGTGTGTCGGCATGCTTCATGGATTTTCCTGGTCGGTGCTCAAAAATGAACTCATATTCATCGATGAGCAATGCCCATCGAGCTACTCGTAAGCACGACTCTTTCTTCGCCATGGTCAGAGCGACGGCTTGGCAATCTGTCATGATTTTCACCGGGTGTCCCAGTAAGTAGATCCGAAATTTCTTGAGGGCCTTCACAACCGCTAATATCTCCAACTCGTAGCTGGTATACTTCTCTTCGGTGGGGTTTGTTTTCCAGCTGGCGTAGTGTACGGGGTGCATTCCCCCATCTTCCGAATCTCGTTGCAAAAGAATGGCTCCCATTCCGTACTGCGATGCGTCGGTATGAAGTTCAGTCTCCGCGCCCACGCGGTAGAGCTTGAGGACTGGGCCACTGGTCAAGGCGTCCTTCAGCTCGTCGAATGCTTTTTGTTGTGGCATTCCGAACTCGAAAGAAACTCCGTCCTTGAACAAATCTGATAGAGGCCGAGCAATCCGAGCAAAGTCTTTAATGTACTTTCGAAAGTAACTCGTCAGCCCCAGAAAGCTCTGCGTCTCTTTCGGTGTCTTCGGTTGCATGAAATTCCTGACTGCTAGGACTATCTCGTCGCCAGGTCTAATAGTCCCTCCCTCGATGACGTTGCCCAGGAACTCTACGCGTCGGACCAACACCTTACATTTGCCCCAGTTAAAATGGACGTCGTGTTTTCATGCCACCCCCAGCACACGCTTGAACTTCTCAAGACCTTCCCTCTCGGTCTTGGCTGGGATAATGAGATCATCAAGGTACGCCTGCATGGTGCCATCCGCCAGCAGCTCCCTAAAGACAACGCGGATGTGCCTTTGGAAAACAGCAGGAGAATTGCAGAGTCCAAACGGGACACGTAGGTACACATACTGCCCGTCAGGCGTCACGAATGAGGTGTACTTGATGCTTGTTTCTTCGGCTGATACGTGGAAAAATCCATTCTCCAGGTCAAGCGCTGTGAATACCATTCCATCCTGCAGGCGGTCCAGCACGTTCTCGATTAAGGGCAATGGAAAATAGTCTCGTACAGTCTTTTTGTTCAATTGACGGTAATCAACGCACAATCTTGGTTTTCCGTCCTTCTTGGTCTTGAGCCTGAATCAGGCTGGCGTATTTCGATGCACTAGGTCTCGCAACCTCGTTCTTGACCATTTCGTCGACTATTTGGTTGACGATTTTCCGTTGCTCAGCTCCTAGTCTCCTTGTGTTTTGGTGCACTGGGATTTCGTCCTTCAGAACGATCTTCATTTTTACCCCGGAGCGCTCCAAGTCTTGAGATGAATATTCTTCAATGAAATGCTTTATGTCCTTTTTTACGGCTTCGTCCTTGATGTGATACAGTTAGATTCCGTGTACGGCGTCGTCGTCTCTGATGCTTACGTTCATTACCTCTCTCACGGAATTTTCTGTCCCTTCTGCGTCGTGCGGCTCTTCCTTTTTCGGATCAGGGTCCAACTTCACCACGACAGCGTTGCGGTTCTTGATGCGGATCTGGACGAATTCCAAAAGCCCCCCACCCAAAAGCAGGTCGTATGTGATGAGATTGTCTCGGATCACGTGAATGTCGAGTTCAACATCTTAGTCGTCGATGTTTATGGTCGCTCGGAAACTTCCCAGAGTCCTTAGTCCGGAAGATCCAATCCCGTCAAATGGGATTGTCGTGGTGCGCAGTTTTGGCACCCCTACGCTCACGTATAAACTCGATGTTGCCAGGTGCAGATCGCTGCCGGAATCAATGATGGCTGTGACTTCTTTTCCCTCGATTTTCACGATCTTGTAAGTCTTCTTGTCCGATGCTGACACGGCATCAACCCGGTTTTCCCATGAATCTTTGGGTTTTTTGCAATCTTTACTCAAGTGTCCGTGCTCGTTACAATAACAACATTTCGGTCCCATTTGCTTGTCAGGGCAATTTTGGCTCAAGTGAGATTTGTTTCCGAAATTGAAGCATCTCTGTTTTTCTTCTGTCTTCTTGTTCTCTTTGTGGTGTGAACGCGTCGTTGTACTGGTTTTTTCTTGAACCGTACTAGTATTCTTCGAATTGACTCGGCTCTTGAGTGCTTCATACTGGATCATCTTCTTTCTCAAGTCTTTGATCGTCGTGGCTCCGTACAGGATGATTTTGTTTGGTTCTTCGTCGGGGATGCCGTCGATGATGTCCTGAATCTTGGCTTCAATTTCGATGTCTGAGTGGCTGGCAATTTCTAGCATCCTGTAGACAAATTCTTGATACGTCTCGTCGTTTTTCTTCCACGTCTGGCTGAGTTGTACGTCTTTGCTATTTGTTGTTTTGGAGAATTCTGAGATTAGCGACTTTTTGAGAAATTTCCATGACTTGAATTTTCCTTCAATATTCACGAATAATTTTGCAGAGCCTCGGAAAAGCTTTTTTGCATAAACTACTTTTTGCACGTCAGACCAGTCGCACAGCTCTGCCGTTTCTTCGAAATCGGTGATCCAGCGTCGAACGTTCTCGGCGCCTTCTCCACGGAAAGTCTCCAATGACTCTTGGACATCGTTGAAAGTCAGAGTCGGCTGTTTCACGCTCCTTCTGTCGTCTCGCCGTTTCCTAGCAGGAACTTCCTCTTCTTCTGAGAACTCGTTGTCGTCATCGTCGTTGTCGCTTTTCCTCTTTTCTTCGACTTCCTCTTCGCTTCCGAACGCATTGTCCTCATCCAGTTCGTGTGCCGCACTGAGTGCCGTCCTCAGGCGTGTTTTCAACTCCGCATTAGACCCGGAAGTTTTGAGGTTCAGATCAAGTAATTTAGATTGTAACTAAGAAACTCTCAACGAATCAATGTCCTCAAGGGCATCTTCGGTTTTTCCCTCGAGCGACTTCTCCTTGTTCGCCATTTTTGGCTTTTGTCTTTCCTCGTGCAAAATTTGTCAACCTAACCTCACTTCCGCCTCGGCGTTTCCAAGCTTGTACTGCAATCGAAGTCGTCGTCTTCGTCGTGGGATGTGATTACGTAATCGCTTGCGTCGTTGTCAGCTTTTAATCGTCACTCGTCCTTTTTGGTTGGTTAAACCCGTCGTGGAAATCTGAATGCCGTCTTCTCGTCGTTTGATGTTCTTCGGGAGTCGTTTTACCAAATGTCGTAACTTTCGTCGTAACATTCGTCATAATATTCCTCGTATTTGGATTTCAATTTTTCGTCGCGCACTTTTCGATCTCTTCGTAAAATTCCGGACGAGCCCCCACTTTGTGGGATATTGGTTTCCCACTTCAAAACGATTATTCAGTTTCACAATTAATTTAGCTTGGTCTCGCGCGTTATAGTTTTTTGCGTCCTTCACTCGTTCGTCGTTCTTCGAAAAACTTCTATCACTCCTGTCACTGCTGTCATTTCTGTCACTTCTGTCAAAGTAGGCCTTCATTGTGAACACACTGTCTCCAGCGCGCGCGGGAAATTCAAATTTGAATAATGAAATATATTTTAAATTTAAAGATAAGGAAACAAGTGAATTTGTGCTGTACTGATTCAATCAAAGAATCCAAATATTGTTAGTGTGGTGACCATACTTGCGAGCAATATTCAAGTATGGGTCTAACTAGGCTAGTGTCTAGCTTGACGGCGAAGGAAATGTCAGTAAACATCTGAGAGTGTGTTAACACGAACCCGGAAACCCGAGAGGCACGTGCGGCTATAGCCACAATGTGAGGCTCAAATTTAAGTTTCGGATCGAAAATCACACCCAGTTCTTTTATTTGAAAAACAGCCGTAAGAGGAATATCGTGTAACATATAGATATGATCAATTGGACTGGGCTTTAGGGAGAAAGACATGCTTTATGCTTATTCCCCTCTTATTGGCCCATTCCACAATTTTGTCCGTTTGGTACTGTAGCTCCCTGGTTGCTGTTAAGGGGTTATTATGGGAGAATAAAATAGTCGTGTCATCGGCAAAACTTGTAATTAGTATGTGGCTGCTAGTCGGTAAGTCCGCTGTATACAGGAGGTATAGTATGGGTCCCAGGACACTTCCCTGGGGAACCCCTGCTCCGATTGGATATATTTTGCTTAATTGGTCGTTACATCTTACCTTAAAGGTGCGACTATGTAGGTAACTTAGCAGAATGCCTTGGAATTCAGGCGGAAGGTAACTCCTGATTAATTGAGCAAGATAATCATGTCTTACTTTATCGAAGGCCTGTGATACATCAAGGAAAAATCCAATACAATATTGTTGTCCCTCCAGTGCGTTCTTTATATAGTTTACTAATCTATGAATTTGCTCAATGGTGCAATGCTCGTGCCTGAATCCAAACTGGTGGCCAGGGATGAGATTTTCGGAGTGAAGTATAGGAAGCATTTTGTCTAGAAGGAGCCTTTGATAGTATTAGGAGCAAGCTAATGGGTCTGTATGACTCTACTTTGGATTTGTCGTTTTCCGGTTTTGGTAGGACTATAATTCTAGAATGTTTCCATTGGTCCGGATAGTGGTTGGCATGAAGCATAGCATTGAATATATGGAGGATTGTGATTTTACCTCCAGTGGGTAGTTCTTTGATCATCTTACTAGTGATTTGGTCATGTCCTGGAGCTTTGTTGGGGTGTATATCATTGAGTTTTCTTAGGAATTCAATTTGTGAGAATTTGATGGATTTGCTAAGAACCAGCTTAGATTCCTCGGTGAAGTCCTCTTGTACTTCATTGTTTGTTGTTGCACTGAAGACGGTGGACAAGTGAGCTAAGAAAGCTTCCGCTTGCTCAGATTGCATTTTGACCCAATTACCCGATCTGTCCTTGATGGGAGTTATTGGCAGGGCTGGCTTCTGTATTCTTCTCACGGTCCTCCAGACTGGATAATTTGTGTCTGCTCCCACCGTTAAGCTACTTGCAAGGAAAGGTAAATTATGACGAGGAGTCGCATTACCACATATGTAAACTATGGTTAGTGAGTGGTCCGATGAGAGGCCATGGGACGGTTTTATGGTGATGCGCCTGCAGTCGAAGTTTTAACTACGTCGAACTCAATAAGATCTTGGTGTCTTTTGTTGATCTGTTGGCCAGTATGTTGGACAGCCACCCAATATGCACTGCAGTTTATTGTGAAGTACTGATTCGTGGAGCTGTTTTCCCCTTGGTGAAGTCAATCGTGAGCCCCAGTGTGGAGATTTCGCATTGTAGTCACCGGCAGTTATGAAACAGGAACCTAGTGAGTTGAAGAATTCATCGAATTGCTTCTTTTTGATTTTAAATTTAGGGGGACAATAGGTGACAGCGATACAAATTGACTTGTTCTTAACATATACATTAAAAGCTGTATAGTGAATAAAATGTGTTTGGTTGAATGAGAGCGGGAAATGTTTAATTCTGTGCTTCAGCATGATAGCTGTACCTCAGTGCGATTTATCATCTGGGTGATTATTATTGTAGATAGTATATACACAAATTTTTACATTATTTTTGCTGCAGAGGTGAGTTTCTGCAATGAGCATAATATCTATGTCCATGTTAAAAAGAAATGCTTCTAATTTACTTCTACGAGCCAATAGGCCATTTGCATTCCAGTATGCTAGCTTAATTGAATTCATTTACTCGTTAATTTGTGTAAAAGTTCTGTTTTCTTACTTAAATTTGAATGGGCGACCCCTTTAATTTGCGGTATGATTCCCATTGCAGTTACCACACTTGCTAGACGTAGTGTCGGCTTTATTTCTGTCGAAGCTAGCTGTTGGATGCATTTCTCCGCAAGCTACGCATATGCTGATTAGCCTGCAGAAATTTTTCGAGTGTCCGAACTCCTGGCAGTTATGGCATTGTAGCGCTGCATATCCTTTGAAGGGCTCCTCTACAGTGACTCTTCTGTGCAACAAGTACTGGATATTGTAAATGGGATGAGTTTTGCTTTTTGCAGGTCTACTGGATTCTGGTGAGAGTTCCACTTTAAACATAGGCTGTGGCACTTCATTTTTATTTATGACATTGTGGATTGCTTTTGTCATAAATCCTTTGCTTTCTAGTTCTTCTTTTATATCATCTGAATTGACTTCTGGGTCTATGCCTTTGATAATTATCACCAGTCCCTTGGCACTTTTCAATTGACATGTGTAGAAATTTACCTTACGTTCTTCAAGCAACTGCTTGGCAATATTTCACTTCATCCGCCATCTGGATTTTCGTTTCTCTGATATTACCTTTTTGTAGGTCCACAGCGTAAAAATTATTTGTACCTAACAGTGTGATCAGGTCTTTAACAAGCACTACACTATTTACACCTCTGGTAAATAGAGGTGGGGGTATTGACTTGCTCTTTCTTTCTTCTACCAGAGGCTCATTGGTTATGCTTTCAGCGGTGTTGTTAGCAAGGGAGTTGTAGTAATTTTTAGATCTTTCATTATCGTCTATTGCTTGTTTGGAACCTCTCCCCATATTCAAAGATGGTGGGCTTTGATACCTGTTTGGATGCTTTTCTTAATAGACATGCTGCTTTCTCTGGGGCCAACGTCCTGTAGGTCAACGGAGTTCAACTCTGCACTCATAGCCTGCGTCATGGTGCTTTATTTAAAGTGAACATTTCACTAGCACTAGTCTGTGTTGCACCCTTTGTCTGGATAGGTTTTTCACAAATGGTTGATCACGACCGCAGTGTGCACTTTGCGCTGCTGGCTTGTGCAAATAATTGTCACTAACGGTACTTCGCACTTTGCACTACTAGATTTTGTGTTGATATTAATATTTGGTGAGCACGACCGATACGCGTCCGCACTCATCGGCTGTTGGTGATCGATTCTTTTTTTACTTGTCAGCATTATAGGTATATGTGACTTTTCCCCCTGCTAGATAAGAATTCTCCTGAATTCTATTTTCTATTTCTTATTTCACATTTTTCTGTTTGTAGTACTGAAACATAATTACAATTATCCAAAATACTATTATAAAGAATATAGTTACATTTATGCCGTATGTTAATTTTTATGAAGTTTCAGCTCATCAACTTTATGTATATTTTCAAAATGTTCTAATGCGATATCTTCTAAAGTTATTTTGTTTGTGACATCAACGTAATTTTCATTTACAGAGTAAAAGAACCTCTCTGGAATTTTATTTACATTATTTGAAAAGTAACTATTTAATATTTTAAGTGTACAATTTTATAAAGTGAATTAAAATATTGACGTTGATGATAATATTTCTCTCATCACAATTTCGAGGTATATTTAATTGTTTGGAATTCTAGATTGTTGCTTCATCTATTTGCATTATTTCAATGTTTTTATTGGTTATCTATCTCTTCGATATATACAATGTTTACTTAATTCTAATTCGTTGATTGTTTTAAAATTTTGAAATGAATATGTTAGATTATTATGCGCAAAAACTGTTTCATTGTCAGCATCGATTTCTTTGGATTTATTAGGCATTGGGATAATAAATTTCAATTGAATATTAAAAAATTCTCTAGAAATGTTTAAGGCAAACATAATTGTAACATTATCATTTTAGGCGAATCCTAATTTTATGTATTGCATTCTATTTACATCAATTTGATATCTTTGAATTTCTTCATCGGTTAGAATGTTTGGATGTAGAATCCCGTACGTTCCAGAAACGACAGTGTCCTGGAAGCGTTCGATCTTACTTTTCAACAATTGAATTTTTAAAAAATTGATCATAATTAATGCCATTTTCGATTCTGTCTTTGGAGATACCATTTATTCTTGCTAAAATAGTGATTCTATCGCTTCCGATTATGCTCTTGAGATGTTGAAACGTTTTATTGAAATATTCGTTAATTTCGACCTGCTTATTAATTTCAGAAATGGCGTCATGGCTATTGGATTCAAATATTTTCATATAATCATCTATATCATTTGAATAATTAACATTAACATTTGAATTCCTCCAACGAAACAACTTTTAGTTCTATTGCATTTTTCAAAATAAAAAGTTTCTCTACTAAAATAAATGCAACAAAAACAACAATAACAATCGAAAAAACTAGTAATAAATAAATTCAACAAAAACAACAATAACAAAAGCAAAACTTATCAATAAATAAATTCAGCAAAAACAATTTTACATTGTATATAGCTCTTCAATCAACATCAACAACAAACGCAATTTCTTTTATCTAGACGTTTTATTTGTATAAATGTTCAGCACGTCGATTTTTTTGTTGAGCAAACAAGTCAATCACCTTTTCATTCATTTTGGGTATTTCTTTAATGAATTTATTAGAAACAGAGAGCACAGCAAGCGGATTGAGACGACTTTGGTCCATGGTGCTCGATTTGTGACTTTTGATATTTTTTAGGGTATTGAAGCATCTTTCCGACTCTGCAGTAGTAATCGGCGTTGTTAAAACTATTTCTATTAACTTAGTTGTTTCTTGGAAAGACGAACAAAGGTTATTATCTTTAAAAAAAACTGTAAAGCTGAACAATGGAAAACATATTTTGAAAAATTTCGTTCGAATATATGATTGTTAGCTAATTTTTTAGAATATCAGCATCAAAAATGTAAAATTTTCTCCTATTACTTTAAGATTATTTGCTGGAATTATTTTTGAAAAATTCAGGAATTCTTGCGTATGTACTACGTTGAAAACACAAACATGTTCAAAATTCTCAAATCACGCTTTCACCTGAGTGTTAATAATATCGCAAACTTCTTTTCCTATTAGTTGAAGAGCATACCACGAAGCACGAATTCTTTTTATTAAAGGTTCTTCTTGCTCATTATTGGCTGAATTAGAATTACAAACTACAAAACGATTCCACCGATTGCATGGCTAAAATACCATTAGTACCGCGCGACTGTAACATATTATATAAAATATCAACATTATAAAATATTTTGTTAAAAAGTTCTAAGCAAAAATTGAAACAGTCATCTTTTAAAAGATTTAGGAGACCACTAGCTTCGCGAAGAGTAATGGGGTCCCACAACTCTCACTGAATCACATCAAATCAATGAATAAGGTTTTCTTTATTTTCAAAAACAGATTGAACTACACGAGATAGAAAATTCCAGCGAACTTCGATGGTTCTTGGAAGACTTATTTTTGGCAAATTTTTCTAAGCAAATCTTTTCGCTTTGGCGAACATGAAAAAAATGAGGAAAATGCAGAAATTTTCGCAAAAAAAATTCTTATGTCTCTTATAGATGAAGAAGCTTGCTTTAACACCAAATTAAGTTGGTGAGCGTAGCAGTGGACTAACTGAGCATACGGAAATTTAAGTTTTAAAAAGGGTTGAACACCCGCATTTTGGCCACTCATGACTGCAGCTCCATCATAAGTCTGGGAGATTAATTTGTTTCTTAAATCATACTCATTAAGCGCTTTTTCAATCACATCAACCATTCCCTGCGCTGATCTATCATGAAGACCGAAAAATGAGAGAAACCTTTCGGCGGGTACCTTGTCTTTGACGAAGCATAATATTAGTACCATTTGGAAGTACATGAAACGTCAGTTGTTTCATCTGCCTGCAATGAAACAAAATTTGCTGCGTCAATGTCCTTCTTTACCTCATCTAAATAAATATCTAGAATGCATTCCAGAAGTTCGTTTTGGATGGTTTTGGAAGTGTTTTGGGTGACGCGGCTGCTCTTCAAATAATCATCCAAAGCGACATCAATCGACCTAGTATATGCAACCATATCCAAAAATATTCCTTCATTTGAACTTGTTTCTCTCTCGTCGTGACCACGCAAGCTTAAATTATGATTGCCGCAAAATTTTAAAATGTCTATTAATCTACTCAGAACATGTCGATATTTTTTTCAGAGCTTCGTTGTGAAGAGTAATGGAAGCTGCATGAGCATTATCGAGTTGCGACATAATATTGATTTTACCAAATGTTTGGAAATTTAATGCATTCTGTAAATGGTGTGAACTTGTTTCATGTTTTTTAATTCTCTCGGACAAATGTTTCATGTCGCGAAAACCATTGCTTGTCTAAGTCGCTTCGCCTCCAAACAAAAGGCAATAAAAACAAAATAGTGAATTCCTAGCATCACAGGCGGTAAGCCAAGGTTTCTTATTGAACCAATCAGTAGAAAAGTTTCGGAGTTGCCTTTTGTCGCAGCTGCTGCTTAATTTGAAATTAGAAGGCTGATGAGATTCGAAGCGCTTAATTTCAAGTTTTTCTTCAAAATAACGCGAGCAAAACGGATTGGAAATTAAATTTTCTACCGAATTCATATTTTGAAAATACCGAAATTTTTTTACTAAAATTGAATTTCAAACTTCTAGCGAGTTTTAACACATGCAAGGAAAATCCTGTTAGTTATTTATTTAATCAAAATCATAAATACCATACCCTAAAGAACCCTTTTCTGAAACAAACTTAAAAATACCAAACACTACAAACAATACGAAGGCACACTAAGTACTAATACCATGCACTACACTGATAAGACTACTTTTGCATTAGCAGTCATCACCTTCACCCTCTTCGGCGCGTCGTGAAAATATGTTGCTCATGCCTGCTTAAAAGTATTATCCAGACCATGCCAAGACTAAACGTTGTCGAAGCACTGAACGGGCTGCATATGATTAGCTCGTCCACGATGTATACAAATGTTATTTCAAACACGCACACTCCCGCCGCTTCAGCATAGAATTCACGCAGCATTCAAATCGAAATACTCTTTTTCGGGACAAAATCCATGTAGCCCTTCCTCGTAGTAAAGGTGGAAAATTGTCAAAGAGAAAATAAGTTTGAATTTTATTCTCAGCTTTTACTCGGTGCAGGCCACAGTATAGGTAGACCCAGTAGGCAATCGAAGCCCAAAAGCACGAAATTTCCTTCCAAGAAATGGCGCCATGTGCTTGCAAAAATTGACGAATGCCAAGCAGTGCCAGATTTGCAGAGAATAAAGCACTTTCGCGGACTCCATCTTTCACTTCAACACATGAGACATTTTTTTAGGCATTTTGGCTTTTTCTCTAAATCAATTTGTCAAAAGCAAATGAAATTTGTGTCAGCGAAGACGTTTCACCATTGTAATTCAATGAACCGAAGTTTCTAACGGCGTTTTTCACGCCTAGCATGTGAAGCATGCGAGCAATAAGGTTTGCTTGAAAATGATGCGCATTGGGATTTAACGCTTCACGATGCATCGATTGCTTCTTCAGCTCTATTGGATAGTGGACGAACAGCGCACTCTGCATTAAAATTGCCGTTGAATGTGCAGGTGTGCTTATATTTATTGATTGATCACTTTCAAATTTAATCGATATTAATTAACATGTAATTATTCTCAAATTAACAGGTGATTGAACATCCCACGTGCAAGATTTCAAGAAGTTCTGTGATGGCAAAAGTTTTGCAACAAGCAGCAACTATTCTATTGGATGAATGTATAATGATGCGTAAAAAATCGCTGGAAGCATTACACCGTACAATGCAAGATCTACGTCAAAATCAAGAAATTTTTGGTGGTGCATTGATATTATTGTCAGGCGATTATCGTCAAATATTGCTTGTGGTTCCACGATCAACACCGGCGGATGAGATCAACGCATGTTTAAAGTCTTCTCTTCTGTGGCGACATGTGCAAAAATTGACATTGAACAGGAATATGCGCGTTTAATTGCACAACGATCAATGTGCAGATCGGTTCTCGAAGCAATTGTTAGATATTGGAGATGGCAAAGTTCGAGTCGATAATACAAATGGATTGATTACATTGCCGACCAATTTTTGTACCATTCTCCAATCAACAGAAGAGTTGATTGAAAGTGTGTTTCCAAATATTGTTCAAAATTTTAGGAGTCACAATTGGTTGAGAGAACGCGCAATACTGGCACCAAAAAATGTACACGTCAATGCAATCAATTGCCAGATTCAAGAAAATTTGCCAAATCAGTGACATCATATAAATCTGTCGATAGCGCAATGAATGCAAATGATGCAGTGAATTATCCAATTGAATTTTTGAATTCATCGGAATCACCTGGTATGCCACCGCATTGTTTGAATTTAAAGGTTGGCTCTTCAATTATTTTACTGCGGAAATTAAATGCACCAAAACTGTGTAATGGCACAAGATTTCCAGTAAAAAATTGATGCCGAATTTAATTGAAGCCACAATATTGACGAGAACAGCGAAAGGTGAAATTGTGCTCATACCACGTATTCCACTGATTCCAACAGACATGCCATTTGAACTTAAGCGTTTGCAATTCCCAGTGCGTCTATCATTTGCCATGTCCATCAATAAGGCGCAAGGACAAACGCTTCAAATATGCGGATTAAATTTGGAGGAGCCGTGCTTTTCACATGGACAGCTATACATGGCTTGCTCAAGAGTTGGAACTCCAAATTGTTTGTTTGTGCTGGCTTCAAATGGGCAAACGAAAAATATTGTATATCCAAATGTTTTGGATTGAGATTAATAATTTTGAAATACAGTGCATTCATTTCATTAAAAAAATCTAGAATATTTCATTTCTTTTTTTGGTTGGTTGCAACGAAGTGCATCGGGGTCTGCTAGTATATATATATATATATATATATATATATATATATATATATATATATATATATATATCCAGCAGCCTGGTAACCCATCAGCCTGGCAACCCAGCAGCCTGCAAACCCAGCTGCCTGCAAACCCTGCAGCATGGTAACCCGGTAGCCTGCAAACCCGGCAGCCTGGTAACCCGGTATATATATATATATATATATATATATATATATATATATATATATATATATACTAGCAGACCCCGATGCACTTCGTTGCAACCAACCAAAAAAAGAAATGAAATATTCTAGATTTTGTTAATGAAATGAATGCACTGTATTTCAAAATGTACACGTCAATGCAATCAATTGCCAGATTCAAGAAAATTTGCCAAATCAGTGACATCATATAAATCTGTCGATAGCGCAATGAATGCAAATGATGCAGTGAATTATCCAATTGAATTTTTGAATTCATCGGAATCACCTGGTATGCCACCGCATTGTTTGAATTTAAAGGTTGGCTCTTCAATTATTTATTATATATTATATATATATATATATATATATATATATATATATATATATATATATATATACTTAGTCGTGCCATAAATTCTGTCACAACTTTAAAGTAGCATGAAATCTAAGAAATAAAAGATAATATGTTTATTTCAAAGAAATTTATTTAAGTATGGTATTGTTTATTAAATAATATTAACTTTATTCGAAATGACCTTTTGCTTTTATGATAGCTTTTAAACGTTTTGGCCTCTGATCTATAGCGGCACGCACGGTATCGAACGACATTTCACTTGCTGCTTTCACCAAGGATTTTTTCAGACTGTCCAAATTACGGTGGGGAGTTCTACAGGCCTTGTTCTCTAACCCTATCCACAAAGCATAATCCAGCGGATTTAAATCTGGGCTCCAGGATGGCCAATCTACTAAAATAAATGCAACAAAAACAACAATAACAATCGAAAAAACTAGTAATAAATAAATTCAACAAAAACAACAATAACAAAAGCAAAACTTATCAATAAATAAATTCAGCAAAAACAATTTTACATTGTATATAGTTCTTCAATCAACATCAACAACAAAAGCAATTTCTTTTATCTAGACGTTTTATTTGTATAAATGTTCAGCACGTCGATTTTTTTGTTGAGCAAACAAGTCAATCACCTTTTCATTCATTTTGGGTATTTCTTTAATGAATTTATTAGAAACAGAGAGCACAGCAAGCGGATTGAGACGACTTTGGTCCATGGTGCTCGATTTGTGACTTTTGATATTTTTTAGGGTATTGAAGCATCTTTCCGACTCTGCAGTAGTAATCGGCGTTGTTAAAACTATTTCTATTAACTTAGTTGTTTCTTGGAAAGACGAACAAAGGTTATTATCTTTAAAAAACACTGTAAAGCTGAACAATGGAAAACATATTTTGAAAAATTTCGTTCGAATATATGATTGTTCGCTAATTTTTTAGAATATCAGCATCAAAAATGTAAAATTTTCTCCTATTACTTTAAGATTATTTGCTGGAATTATTTTTGAAAAATTCAGGAATTCTTGCGTATCTACTACATTGAAAACACAAACATGTTCAAAATTCTCAAATCACGCTTTCACCTGAGTGTTAATAATATCGCAAACTTCTTTTCCTATTAGTTGAAGAGCATACCACGAAGCACGAATTCTTTTTATTAAAGGTTCTTCTTGCTCATTATTGGCTGAATTAGAATTACAAACTACAAAACGATTCCACCGATTGCATGGCTAAAATACCATTAGTACCGCGCGACTGTAACATATTATATAAAATATCAACATTATAAAATATTTTGTTAACAAGTTCTAAGCAAAAATTGAAACAGTCATCTTTTAAAAGATTTAGGAGACCGCTAGCTTCGCGAAGAGTAATGGGGTCCTACAACTCTCACTGAATCACATCAAATCAATGAATAAGGTTTTCTTTATTTTCAAAAACAGATTGAACTACACGAGATAGAAAATTCCAGCGAACTTCGATGGTTCTTGGAAGACTTTTTTTTGGCAAATTTTTCTAAGCAAATCTTTTCGCTGTGGCGAACATGAAAAAAAATGAGGAAAATGCAGAAATGTTCGCAAAAAAAATTCTTATGTCTCTTATAGATGAAGAAGCTTGCTTTAACACCAAATTAAGTTGGTGAGCGTAGCAGTGGACTAACTGAGCATACGGAAATTTAAGTTTTAAAAGGGGTTGAACACCCGCATTTTGGCCACTCATGACTGCAGCTCCATCATAAGTCTGGGAGATTAATTTGTTTCTTAAATCATACTCATTAAGCGCTTTTTCAATCACATCAACCATTCCCTGCGCTGATCTATCATGAAGACCGAAAAATGAGAGAAACCTTTCGGCGGGTACCTTGTCTTTGACGAAGCATAATATTAGTACCATTTGGAAGTACATGAAACGTCAGTTGTTTCATCTGCCTGCAATGAAACAAAATTTGCTGCGTCAATGTCCTTCTTTACCTCATCTAAATAAATATCTAGAATGCATTCCAGAAGTTCGTTTTGGATGGTTTTGGAAGTGTTTTGGGTGACGCGGCTGCTCTTCAAATAATCATCCAAAGCGACATCAATCGACCTAGTATATGCAACCATATCCAAAAATATTCCTTCATTTGAACTTGTTTCTCTCTCGTCGTGACCACGCAAGTTTTATTTTACCTTTCTATTTTCTAGAAAAAATAAAATGTTAATTTAGAGTTCCCAAACTCGGAACTTTTAATAAAACACTTCGGAACTTTTAATAAAACACTTGTTTTTGTTTCTTTAAACTCTTTATTGCTTTAACCGTATGATCCACTGATTTTAACTTAGGATTCTCTTAAACTGAACTTGGACTACAATTCAATATCTTATTTATAGCTTGCTATTGTTTATACAGAAGCGATCTTATTCGCAATTAGTCTGCGGATAAGTTTCGTACATTAAAAGGGAATTCATGTCTGTGTCAATTTATTGTCCACAGCTCATTCACATTTGACATTGTTTATAATAATATGATTGAGGTACTTCGATTTGCGAAATCAATTAGTTCTTCTATCATTAATAAATATAATGAATTCAATTAGTCAAGCGATTCTGTCATCACTATGCTGAATGAAGGGATGTAGGGTAGATCGCCTCCTCGTGGTGCATCCTGGGTAACGCTAAATGATCTACCACGGCACGACTTTCGATTGTTTTCTTGGACAACTCTCTCGTCTTAACGACTATATCTGATGCTTTGGGCTGGTAGCAGTGGTATTCTGTCACCTGAGTACGCAAGAGTGACATCTTGCGGAAATGGCTTTCAGGCTAATGCCAATGCTGCCTCCGTCCCGGTAAAACCCTGGCAGGCCTCACGGTACGTTCAAAACTCGTCGCCACTAGTCTGGCCGTGTAGGTTCAGTTGAGTTTGGACTCCTGATTAGTCCCCGGCCCGGCTCTGAGCACATCTCCTCATAAGGGAATGTGCCAACCCTCGCATGGCCTCCCTGCTTCGGCATAGATAACCATGGGGTCTCAGGGGAACTGCACAACGAGTGGAGATAGCGGCTGTGAGGGGGGACCCAAATCGCAATGAATTTAAACTCAAAAACTCAAAAGGAAGATCCACTCGGCCCGGAAGGGAAGTGGACGAAGGTGACGCGTCCTTCTAGTGGGAAGAAGACCGCGGTACTCAGCCAACCCCCTACTTCTTCGAGGGATGCATGCACCAAGGCAGCTATGCCAGGGGCAAGCACCTCCTCAGTCAAGCCTACTGGCGCTAGCGGTAACACCAAGGTAACGGCGAACAAGCTGGCCCGCACTGTTTCCGGAGCGCCCTCCAACACCGCTTCCACTTCAGGTGTTAAGAAGCAACAAAACCCCTCAGTCACGGCTTACAGAGACAGAAGGTCCGCCTTCAAAGTCCTGAAAAGGCTGAAAGATTTACCTCCGGATGGTCTTTCCCAGAAGGATAAAATCTCCCTGAAATGGGCAACCACCACGGTAGAGGCTTACAAAGCCTCTATTCCGAAGAAAGGGGCAACTCATAAAAGATGCAGATCTAATGAGTCTGCCCCAATTCAACCGAGCGTTCAACTGCCGGTTAGTAAAAGACCAAAACTGGTCTCACCCAATCCTGTTAAGGGCAGGAGTTTTAGTGAAGCTGCCAAGGAAAGCCTGGTATGGGCTGTTATCGACAGAAGCAGTAGCGATGGCACCATCTCACCGTCAAACTGGAAGATGGTGGAAATCGCGCTTCTCCGGGTGTACAAGCCCATACTTGAGGCAAATCCTGGCCCTCCACCAAGCTGTCGTGATGCTGGCTGGTACCAGGGTCACGTTAAGTTGATAGCCTGTACAGATCAACGTTCAGCGGATCTTTACAAGCAGCCTATAGGTAGAGTGGGAGAAGTCTGGCCTGGAGCAAAGCTGGACGCTGTCTCCAGGGAACATATCCCGAATAGGCCTCGGTCCAGGGCGTGGATACCAGCGGAGCCATCCACACCGGAGGAAATTGTTGAGCTAATCAAGCTCAGCAATGCTGACCTCCCGGTGGAAAACTGGAAGGTAGCTAAGGTTAGCGAGCCCAGCAATGGACAGCGAGAGGCTCTAATAATCTTGAACGAGGAGTCGCTAGCTCCATTGGAGTCGAAGTGCGGGGTGATTAGCTACGGTTTCTCGGCTATCACCCTGCGAGTATATCGCAAGGACCGTACTGGGAAGGCAGTACGGGAACCGAGCAAGGAGAGTGGAAGCGAGGGAACTGTGGAAGCATCAGTAGACCCGACCGTGGACCTCTCTGAGTCAGATCTTCTCTCCGATGACGGAAGAAGCACCACCTCCACTGCGGGGTTGGCTGGGGACCTTCTCAGATCCCTCGACCTGGTCGAGGAGGAGGAGATGTCCTTATCTGACGAGGAGGCGGATAAAACATTGTGTCGCGATGCTGAGGTTTCTGCAGATTAACCTCCAGCACTCCAAGGCAGCATCCGCCGCACTGCTCCTCCACCTGGCCCAAAAAGGAGAGGAGCTAATACTGGCCCAGGAACCTTGGGTTGTTGGAAACCGGGTTTGCGGGCTCAACTTGAAAGGATATAACACAGTATCCTTCAACACAGCAGGTAAACCGAGAGCTTGCATAATTGTAAAGGAAGGCTTGAAGTTTTTAACCTTGTATAATTTCAGTGACCAGGACACCGTTGCGATAGCAGTGGAAAGACAGTCCAAACCCCTTTGGGCTGTCTCCTGCTACATGGCGCATGATGTTCTGCCACCTCCAACTAGCCTGCAGAGGATTACAAGGGAAGCCACTGCAAGAGGCATCCCTTTAATAGTCGGAGCGGACGCCAATGCTCATCATCGCATCTGGGGTAGCACCGACACGAATAAACGGGGTGAGTCACTATTTGAATTCATTTTATTGCATGACTTAGCCCTAGCTAACAAAGGTGAGGATCCTACCTTCATTACGGCAAGCCGTAGAGAGGTTCTGGATATCACTCTGACGAACGAGCACTTGAACCAAGCTATCAAGGGATGGCACGTATCACAAGAGTGCTCGTTCTCCGATCACCTATACATAAAGTTCGATCTGGCATCTGACCCTCCGACAAATCCAACCTTCATTAACAAAAGGAGGATGGATTGGGTCAAATACCAATCGGTATTTGGGTCCGCGCTAGAAGGCGGACCTCCAGAGATTGCAGACACACCCGGTCTTGAGAAAGCCGTTGGGACCCTTACATTGGCCTTCAATGACGCAGCAAGGTCTGCATGTAGTCCAACGAAACCTAGAGGGAAGTACAAGCCCCCATGGTGGAATAGTGACATTGCGGAGCTGCGGAAGGAATGTAGGAAGTCCTTCAACCGAGGTAAAGAAACTAATGACTGGTCTTCTTATAAAACAAAACTGAAGGAGTTCAAATCCTCTATCAGAAAGGCTAAACGCACCTCTTGGAGAAGCTTCTGTGCAGAAATAGAACACTCCAAAGATGTCAGTCGCCTGCGTAAAGTCATGACGAGCTCCCCCTCATTTCTAGGGTCCGTTAAGGACGCAAATGGAGTCTGGACGAAATCCAGCTCCGAGACTCTGTCTGTTCTCGTGGATACGCACTTCCCGGGCAGTGATGATGTGGCTGATAAAGCGGATCCACACACGCTCTCGGATTGCATGCCAACTACTGTGCCTGTAAATGACAGGCTCCTACGCTGGGCAATCAGCTCATTTCAACCCTTTAAATCCCCTGGCATGGATAACATCTCACCTATTGAGATCCAGCAGGGTATCAATATAGCACTGCCATGGCTGAACGCCATTTTCAAAGCATGTGTACGGATGGCTTACATTCCACAGCAGTGGAGAGAAGCAAAAATAGTTTTCATACCTAAAGCGGGTAAAACATCCCACTCCTCACCTAAGGATTACAGACCTATCAGTCTCACCTCCTTTCTGCTAAAAACTCTGGAGCGACTGATAGAGATCCATCTGAGAGCTATTCTGAAACCACTCTCTAATGCGCAGCACGCATACACAAAAGGGAGATCGGTTGAAACAGCTCTTCACTCGCTCACCAGCTATATCGAAAAATCGCTAAGCGTTAAGGAATACACGCAAGCAGTTTTTATAGACATCGAAGGGGCTTTCAACAATATCAGCCATAAGGCTATTGGCAAAGCACTCGGGGAAAGCAATGCCGATGACAACCTGATAGGGTTCATCGGTCAACTGCATAGCAGCAGGAACATCAACTCCACGCTAGGAAACAGTACCTTACGAAGGAGGGTTTGCAGAGGCACACCACAAGGTGGGGTGCTATCACCCCTTCTATGGAACCTAGTGGTGGATGAACTCCTGTCAAAAATAGAAGCGACTGGCTGCAAAGTCGTAGCTTATGCCGACGATGTTGCAATAGCAATATCGGGAAAATTTGTTAACACCCTATCGGAAAGACTAAACTTTGCCCTAGGTATTCTTACCAAATGGAGCAAAGAGTGTGGTCTAAAGATCAACCCGCAAAAGACGGAATTTATGCTCTTCACAAGAAGGTATAAAATTCCACGATTTGTCCCACCTAAGCTTGAGGAGATAAGTCTCAACCTATCTCATCAGGTCAAATATTTAGGTCTAATTCTGGACTCTAAACTCGCATGGAAAGCGAACACAGCAGAAAGAGCACGCAAGGCTGCATGTGCAATCTACTGCTGCAAACGAGCTATTGGGAAAAGGTGGGGATTAAAACCCAAAATTGTATCATGGCTCTATACGGCGATAGTGGAACCAATCCATCTGTATGGCGCAGTTATTTGGTGGCCTGCTATGGCGAAAGCATCAAATGTAAACCTGCTGAACAAGGTCAGAAGGAGTGCGGCTATTGCAATCACCGGGGCTCTACGGACTACCCCGACAAAGGCATTATTTATGCTATTAAATTGGCTTCCGACAGAGCTACTTACGAGACAGCAGGCCAAGTGCACTGCTGTTCGATTAAAAGCTCTGCGACTATGGCATGAGGATAACTTTGGTCACTCCACAATACTACGGAGGGATGGGCCAAAGTCAGGGAAAGTGGACCTTGCATCTCCGATTCCCTGTTTTCACCATGGTTTCAGGACAGTCATCCCGAATAGGGAGGACTGGACCACAGAAAGAGATGGGATACAGGAATCGGTCGACATCTACACCGATGGATCAAAAATGGAGGGAAGAGTTGGCTGTGGCGTGTTCTCAGAACAGCTAGGCCTGAAACTATCCTTCCGATTACCAGACCACTGCAGCGTCTTTCAGGCAGAGGTCATTGCGATTTATAAGGCAGTTGACTGGCTGAGAAGTCAGAAAATTTCCACAAGAAATTTAAACATCTTTTCTGACAGTCAAGCTGCCATCCAATCATTATCTAGCGTGTATACTTCATCTAAAATTGCGATGGAATGCCGCTCACAACTGAACGTGTTGTCGCTTCACTGTGAAGTGATTCTTTGTTGGGTACCGGGGCATACTGATATACCTGGAAACTGCGAAGCAGAGCTAGCGAGGGCTGGCACCGAGCTTCAGGAATATACATTTAACCCCGAAGTCGGCCAACCTCTAGCTTCCATAAAGCTAGGATTTAAGCAGCACTACGTGGAGGCTGCGAATAGGGCCTGGCTGCTCGAAGAAACCTGTAGCACAACCAGGCAAACTTGGCACGCACTGTGCTCCAAACGCACCAAGCGGCTCCTCAACATAAGCCGCGACACCCTGAGTTCCGTCGTTTCCGTACTAACGGGACACTGTTTGATCGGCAGACACGCAGAAAGACTGGGTGTCCCTTTCAATGATTTCTGCCGAAGTCGCACATCAGAGGAAGAGGAAGAAACCATTAAACACTTTCTGTGTGAATGTCCGGCGCTGTCCAGGAAGCGCATGCAAACCTTGGGCACACCCTTCCTAGACAACCTCACGGAAGCAGCCGATTTGGACATTGGCTGCATAGCCGGCTTTATTCGAGAATCTGGATGGTTCTCGTCATCCCGCAGGTTCTAGTGCCGCCCTTATATTCTGTGGTATCACAATGGGCCTCTCGTGGGCTAAGTGAGCTACCTTTGGATAAAAGAGGGCTGCCACTACAACCAACCAACCAACCAACCATGCTTAATGAATTTGATTGTTTATATTAAAGGGAATTGGAATATCGGTGAGTCATATCAACATAGATAATTACATGACTCATGTTCTTTGTGAAGGAGATGATAATTGAGATGTACGTGGTTTAGGGATAGGAATAAATGATGTTGTTATATCAGAATCGGTTACAGGTGTAATATTTGAGATTACAGATGTAACTTCTCCCTCCTTTTGATCATTGTTGTCCTCAACAATTTTGATGATGGGTAATTTGGTCTTCTGTTTCTCATTGGTGTTAACATTAATGTTGATTTTTGAAGATTTATTTTTACAATAACAATAGAGTACATATATTATTCCAATGGTTATAAATATTATTACTAAGGTGGAACCAAAGGTGATATTGTTTTTTGTGTTTAGGTATTTGATTTCTTCAATTTTCTTTAAATTGTTTAAGTTTTCTAGTTGAACATTTTCGAAGTTTATTTCATGGATGAAATTCGTTGTGTTTTTGATTGGATTTAGTGTTAGAATTTGTTGAAACTTATTTATTACATTATTAAACAATTTTTTATTTATTTCTATTTGACAATTACTAAATCTGATAACATAGTTTCCATTTAATTGGTATGTTTTTTCGTCACAATTTTGTTTGATTTTCTCGTCAATGTTTGCAACTAATATAAGTCCTTTTTCAATTTCTGTTATTTGAGTTTCATTATTATATTTTATTATACAATTTTTATTTTTACATTCTAGCTTGTTTGATAATAATTTTACATATTTTTCGTATTCATAATATATTCCATGATATAATACTACTTCTTTAATGTTAACATTTAATGTTTCGAATTGCTTATTTGGTATTTTGTTAACATAGTAAGATAAAATAGGTTGAGTAAGTACAGGAATATTGATGACAAATATTATAACACTCTTTTTGCCAAAGACGTTAATGCTAATATCTTTTACTTCATCGAATGTCAGGTTGTAGTCATTAATTTCATTGTGAGTAAGTAAAGAGCGAGTCATTATTCCAATTCTTGCTGAGTTTATGTTGTCAATTATTTTTTCCATTTCATCTTTTATCAAGTCAAGATTATGATTTAATTGTATGTTTATTAGCAGTTTATTTATATGGTTCGTTTTATTTTGTGCTTCAGATGTTAACCGTTCAAATATTTTATTGGTTTGATTTATATTCTGGACGATTTTGTCTAAATTGTTCTGAAAAACGTTATTTATTTTTATCTGTTGATTCATAGATTGTATTATGTTGTGATCATTTATGTCGATTATTTTTAAATGTTGCATAATTTCTTGGTAATCGTTGCTGTCCATTATTCCGAAGAGCCATTTGTATACATTTCCAATAGGATTAATTAATCCTCGTTTTTGTCTGTTATGACTAAAACGTAGTAATTTCAATTCGCTTCGTATGGTTTCAATATTATTAATGACGTGTGCGTCTAATTCTATTTCATTACTAATTTGGTTCAATGCGTATTCGTATTGGTTTAAGTCTATTTGGTGATAAATTCGTTTATAGTCTTGTATCATTCTGACAGGATCTTTTTTTATCAGAATTATTCCCGAATTGGATTCCACTTTTTCTAGAGTTATCTCTGATTTAGATGATGGTATAAATGTTGTTAGTATTAGGATTATCAGAAGCTTTTTTATTCTGAATATCTGGAATTTGAAAAAAGAAAATGAAAGGATTTTTCAGGTCAGAAGTTTTCCTTGGATTATTTCTAATATCATTTTTCGTCTAAAATATGGAATATCTTGTTGTGAAAAATCGAGATTTCTTTTGCGCGAAAGATATTCTGCGGTTATGCAAGTGAATATACCACAATCGTTACTGTTGTTTTGCAGAGGAGAATTGGTTACATTTTCTAGTATAAATGAGGAAGTGTCTAAATGTTGATTTAATTTGTCTTGCGATTCTATTTCCAAATAGTTTTGTAAGAGTTTCAACACTTGAATATTTGGATTTCCCAGAGAGTCATAGTATTTTATTGATTTGTTTTCAATATCTATTGTTGCTAATGCCCAATGAGTGTCATTAACATGTATGGGGATTAAGATTAATTTATAGGAAAATATGTTTTCTTTACGTGTCCAGCGTTTGACTCCGTCATAATTGAGTTTGTGAAGTGTTTGTATAAAGAATGTATTGAAAGTATATATGTTTTGAAGATCATCAGCAATTTTATTTCGTTTCGTAATTAAGTTGAAGTAGAAATTAATTATCTGATCGTTTACCCATTGATTTTCAGCTAATGTGTTTATGTCTTTCCTAGTGATGTTTAAATGGAAGTTTGACGTTAAGATTTCGTTAGGAGAGCCGTTGTGTAATGCATTGTTTATAATTACTTCGTCGTTGATTGAGAGAGGTTCAAAGGTCTTTGTTATCTTGGGTGTGAGTGTTTCCTCTGAATTTTGTGTGTATTTTTTTATACGTTTAATTCTACTAGGGTGAATTTTCGTTTGATACCTATTATACTTTTCTTTTGTTGTAATTATATTTCCTGAGCTATCTTTTGTTATTTCAACTTTTCTAAATTTAGGTTTTTCTTTGTGTCTTTCATTTTTGTAGTTTTTAATGAAAACATGTTTTTGGTTTATGTCGGGTTGACTTTCTCTAGTTTTATTATGGTAATCTATCCATTTTAATTTTTTATTTAGGACTAATTTGTGTAGTTGATTTTTATTGATGTTTCCGAATTGTACATCTATTGGTTTATTTTCGATAGTTGAATGTATTGTATGGTTATTATAATATTCAGTAGCTTTGAATATTTGCTCGGTAATGTTTAGTTCTGGCTCGGTTAAAGAGAGGATCCTAATTTGTTCGAGAAGGGTACTGTGACATCTATTCATGTCTGAATTTCCAGTGTGTGCTTTAGGGGAAGTAAAATGGATTTCTATATTTTCTTTTCGGAAGAAGTCCTTTACGTTTACCATGTTAAATTCATTATCAGATATAATTTTCCTTGGTTTTCCTAACATAGCGTTACGTTCTCTGATGAGTTGGATAAATGTAATAGCATTTTTATCCATTGTTTCTTTGACGTATAAATGTTTTGAGAACTTATCGATAGCAGTAAAATATTGTCTTTTTCCAATGAGGAATATGTCTATGTGTATTATTTCATTGATATCGGTTGGTGTCTCTGTTAAATGAAATTTTGGTTTTATCGGTTTTCGATCGTATTTAGCTGACGTACAGATTTCACAATTGTTAATGTATTTAGTAACAAGTTTGAATAATCCATGATGATAATATTTATTCTTCATTTCTGAATAATTTTCTATGATGCCACGATGATTGCTTTTTTTATGGATTTCTTGAATTATTTTATAGCATTGATCTTCATTTATTAAATCTAAAGCGTATTCTGTGCATTTTATGAATCTTAATTTTTTGTTACTTTCAAAAAGATTTATTAGTATAAGTTGAACTTTATTCCATAAATGGTCAGTGAGTTCACAATAAATTCCAATTTGCCCATTTTCTGGTATATACCTTCGAAGTATATCAATTAAAACGTTTTGTTTGTCTAAATCTTGTTTGTCTATAAAAATTTTACGTTTTTTATTAATTGTTTCCATTTCTTTTCGTTTTTTATTTAAAATGATTATTTGAGTTTTATATATATTAACTATACCTTCCTTTATTGGTATATGATTGTTCTGTTCTTCAATTCCAGAATGTATTGTAGCCTTTTCGCTAGTGTCATCATGCATTTCATTATTTGTAGTCTTATTTTTTAGGACGTTTATTTCACCTTTATCAATATTGATTCGACTAAGAAAATCTGCAACTTTGTTGTCTTTTCCTTTGACGTATTCTATATCGAAATTGTATTCGTTGAGTCTGATCTTCCAACGTTGAAGTTTTGAATTAGGTTCTTTAAGGTTGCTAAGCCATACAAGGGGTCTGTGGTCTGTTTTTATAGAAAATTTTATTCCGTATAAATAAGGACGAAAGTATTGTGTTGCCCATACGATGTAAAGTAGCTCCTTTTCAATTGTTGAATAGTTTCTTTCGTGTTCATTTAGGGTTCTGCTTGCAAAAGACAGGGGATGACCGTTTTGTGATAGGACGGCACCAATGGCTTTATTTGAAGCGTCGGTGGTTAGAACAAATTTTTGTTTGAAATCAGGGTACCTTAATACTGGATAGTTAGTTAGAAGATCTTTTAATTTCTCAAAAGCGGAAACATACTGAGGATCATTAATATTGATTTTCTTTTCTTTTTTTAAAGCGTCCGTTAGAGGAGTTGCTATTTTAGCGTAATTATTGATAAATTTCCTATAATAACCTGTGATACCCAGAAATGATTTTATTTCTTTTACAGTTTTTGGAATTTTCAACGTTTTAATTGCTACAATTTTTTCTGAATTTGGTTTAATTCCTTCTGTAGTGAGTGTATGACCAAGATAATCGGTTGTTTTTGCAAAGAATTTGCATTTATCGATTTGTATTTTAAGTTTGTGTTTCTCAAGGGTTGCAAATATTTTGCGAATATTTACTTCCATTTCTTGTTTAGAAGTGGCAAATATTAAAATGTCATCGAGGTATACTACACAAGTTTTGTTTATAAAGTCCATAAGTACTTCGTTAATCATTCTTTGAAATGTAGCGGGGGAATTTTTGAGGCCGAAGGGCATACGGATAAATTCGTAATGTCCTTGAGGAGTGCTGAAAGCAGTTTTGTGTTGATCGTTTTCGTCGACCATTATTTGGTGAAATCCTTTTGCTAAATCTAATGAAGTGAAATATTGCGCTTTCCCCAGTTTATCGAATATAGATTCGATATTCGGTATGGGAAATTTATCGTCAACAGTCTCTTCATTTAATTTGCGGTAGTCTATAACGATTCGCCATTTCTTTACACTTGAGTTGTCCAGTTTTTTTGGGGACGACCCAAATTGGTGCGTTGTATGGGGAATTAGACGGTTTGATGATGCCTTGTTTCAGCATATCATTTATTTGGATTTCTACTTCCTTTTCATGTATTGGTTGGAAGCGATATATTCTGGAGTATAAGGGTTTGTTACTTTTCGTAATGATAGAATGTTTGGTTTGCGTCGTGCAGGTAAGATTTTCTCCTTCCTTGTAAAACAGATTTCCATAATCTCTAAGTATACTCTGTAGAGAGATTCTTTCTTCGTGGTTTAAACCTTCAAATAACTTATCTTGAGAGTTACTATTTTGCAGGTCATTCTGAAAGTTTATTTCTTTGGGTATTGAATCATTAAATTTCAATGTTTGGTTATTAACATGTAATGTTCTTTCACCTAGATCTAACTGAATTTTTAAAGCGTAAAGAAGGTTTTGCCCGATTACTGCTTTAAAGTTTTTGTTGGAAAAGTCCATTAAATTCCAAATTATTTTGTGAGTTTCGGGGAGTTTGAATTCTAATGGCATGTCAGATTTCATTTTATGAGTGACATGAAATGTACTATTAAAACTGTTAATTGGGATAAAATTGTTTAATTTTATTCTTTCGTTATTTTTTAAACATTGGATGTCAATTCCTGATGTGGATGCACCTGTATCTATTAATGAAGGTATAACTTCGTTATTGATAGTAAGATTTACTATGGGTAATGAACTTCCGAGGCAAGGTTGATAAAATTTACATCCATTGGTTCAGGACGTTGATTTTGCCTTTGGTTTGTTCGATATCTAGCAGAATTATCAATTTTCATTGGTTCAGGAGAATTCATAACTTGATTATTATAATTTCCATTATAATTGTTTCGAAATTTATTAGGATATTGGTTCGTATATTGATTGTTACGATTATTATACTGATTATTGTTACCATTATTATACTGATTATTGTTATATCGGTTGTTAAATTGATTATAATGTTGACTATTTTGGGCATTTCTGTTGAAACGTTGGTTGTTATTTCTATAACCTTGACGAGGTCGATTAGGTACAAAGTTTTGTGTTGTATTACTCGCACTTTCACAATTTTGTTGGATTTCCCGGATAGTATTGTATGCTTGATTAAGAGTAGTACAATTTTTTATTTCAATCAAGTATGATATGTATTGTGGTAAAAGAGCTTTGAATTTATTTAAAACAAGATTTTCGTTTCGAATGGTATTAAATTCTGCGTGTGAATTTCTTTGAGGGTCTTGAATGTATTTGGTGTTAATTTTATTTAAAAGGTTATTCAAATGGCTAAATGCGTCATCAATAGACCTATAACTTACCTTATGAATTTTATTCACTAAACTATTATATGATTCTGTAATTCCAAATGTTGAGATGAGGATACTTTTTACACTGTCCCACGATGGGTTCGGTATCTTCTGAACCGTATTGCGTGCTTCACCTTGAAGTTTGTTGAGGATGAGCCGGAATAAATAAATTTGTTGGTTTCCTGGTTCTGCAAGATTTAATATGGTGTTGGTTTCGTCCAACCATGAGTTCAATGAGTATTCCCGGTTGTTGCCAGTATAAGCAGGTAGACGTCTTGTTTCTTTTAACAAATCGTCAAAAGACAAATTAAATGGTAATTCAGCTTCTTGTTCAGCCATTGTTTCACTTGTTATTTATTTTGTGTTTTTGAGTTTAATTTGTTTTTATATTAAATTGTTCGCTGGTATTTTATTATGGTTTTTGTCAATGTTTCTTACTTTCGATTGAATTTCCTTCAATTTACTAGAAACTTTTTGTGACAAGGGCCAATTTTTATTATTCAGACGAATTTTCTTCGTGTGAATTATTTTTATTAGAACACTTGTGTTTTTAACCTACTCAAAATATCTTTGGTAGGAGGACGAATTTTCTTACAATTCTGTCCTAGGCAATTTAAGACCTTTTTTGTTAGATTCGATGCGTCTAAGAGGCTCTTCCCTTCTTAAGACGGACGACTGCGCCAGTTTTATTTTACCTTTCTATTTTCTAGAAAAAATAAAATGTTAATTTAGAGTTCCCAAACTCGGAACTTTTAATAAAACACTTCGGAACTTTTAATAAAACACTTGTTTTTGTTTCTTTAAACTCTTTATTGCTTTAACCGTATGATCCACTGATTTTAACTTAGGATTCTCTTAAACTGAACTTGGACTTCAATTCAATATCTTATTTATAGCTTGCTATTGTTTATACAGAAGCGATCTTATTCGCAATTAGTCTGCGGATAAGTTTCGTACATTAAAAGGGAATTCATGTCTGTGTCAATTTATTGTCCACAGCTCATTCACATTTGACATTGTTTATAATAATATGATTGAGGTACTTCGATTTGCGAAATCAATTAGTTCTTCTATCATTAATAAATATAATGAATTCAATTAGTCAAGCGATTCTGTCATCACTATGCTTAATGAATTTGATTGTTTATATTAAAGGGAATTGGAATATCGGTGAGTCATATCAACATAGATAATTACATGACTCATGTTCTTTGTGAAGGAGATGATAATTGAGATGTACGTGGTTTAGGGATAGGAATAAATGATGTTGTTATATCAGAATCGGTTACAGGTGTAATATTTGAGATTACAGATGTAGCTCGCAAGCTTAAATTATGATTGCCGCAAAATTTTAAAATGTCTATTAATCTACTCAGAACATGTCGATATTTTTTTCAGAGCTTCGTTGTGAAGAGTAATGGAAGCTGCATGAGCATTATCGAGTTGCGACATAATATTGATTTTACCAAATGTTTGGAAATTTAATGCATTCTGTAAATGGTGTGAACTTGTTTCATGTTTTTTAATTCTCTCGGACAAATGTTTCATGTCGCGAAAACCATTGCTTGTCTAAGTCGCTTCGCCTCCAAACAAAAGGCAATAAAAACAAAATAGTGAATTCCTAGCATCACAGGCGGTAAGCCAAGGTTTCTTATTGAACCAATCAGTAGAAAAGTTTCGGAGTTGCCTTTTGTCGCAGCTGCTGCTTAATTTGAAATTAGAAGGCTGATGAGATTCGAAGCGCTTAATTTCAAGTTTTTCTTCAAAATAACGCGAGCAAAACGGATTGGAAATTAAATTTTCTACCGAATTCATATTTTGAAAATACCGAATTTTTTTACTAAAATTGAATTTCAAACTTCTAGCGAGTTTTAACACATGCAAGGAAAATCCTGTTAGTTATTTATTTAATCAAAATCATAAATACCATACCCTAAAGAACCCTTTTCTGAAACAAACTTAAAAATACCAAACACTACAAACAATACGAAGGCACACTAAGTACTAATACCATGCACTACACTGATAAGACTACTTTTGCATTAGCAGTCATCACCTTCACCCTCTTCGGCGCGTCGTGAAAATATGTTGCTCATGCCTGCTTAAAAGTATTATCCAGACCATGCCAAGACTAAACGTTGTCGAAGCACTGAACGGGCTGCATATGATTAGCTCGTCCACGATGTATACAAATGTTATTTCAAACACGCACACTCCCGCCGCTTCAGCATAGAATTCACGCAGCATTCAAATCGAAATACTCTTTTTCGGGACAAAATCCATGTAGCCCTTCCTCGTAGTAAAGGTGGAAAATTGTCAAAGAGAAAATAAGTTTGAATTTTATTCTCAGCTTTTACTCGGTGCAGGCCACAGTATAGGTAGACCCAGTAAGCAATCGAAGCCCAAAAGCACGAAATTTCCTTCCAAGAAATGGCGCCATGTGCTTGCAAAAATTGACGAATGCCAAGCAGTGCCAGATTTGCAGAGAATAAAGCACTTTCGCGGACTTCATCTTTCACTTCAACACATGAGACATTTTTTTTAGGCATTTTGGCTTTTTCTCTAAATCAATTTGTCAAAAGCAAATGAAATTTGTGTCAGCGAAGACGTTTCACTATTGTAATTCAATGAACCGAAGTTTCTAACGGCGTTTTTCACGCCTAGCATGAAACGTGCATATACGAGTTCTGGTAGTGCCCCGACCAGTAGATAGCTGCCATTTCGTCATAAATGGCAGCAAACATATGATAAATGGCAGCCAACATATGATAAATGTAAACAAACACATGATAAATGTAAACAAACATTTGACGTTGTTCCGTAGAACCGCGGGCCGTACTTGATAGTGGTTCTTTATATGAAACATTACCTACTGGGTCTACCTATACTGTGGTGCAGGCACAACTAAGCGAGCGAAGAGAAAAACAAATTATTTTACAGTGCGTGGCAAGAAGACTATGTTAAAGTAAACTACAGCATGGGCGAAAAAAATGCTACATTATATTTTGATATGAAATTAAATTATGAAAACTATATTGAAATCCATTATGATATTTTATTACATTTGCACTAATATAGGCTCATCAATAAGTGGTGGGGCTGAGCCCCAAAGATAGAGCCACCACTGATGTTCTATCATTTTGATGTTTTACCACCAAGTTCTGTACTCCTGATGAGATTTCCTCCCGAGAAGCCATCGCCACAGCTGCGACCTTATCGAAACTGCATTAAATGTAGCCTCACGTGGAGCACAAATCCCAAAACTTGAGAAACGGTACTTCCCGTTATATAGCAGAACCACACAGTAGCATAAAGAATGATTAACCTAGCCGCATGTAGACTTTTGTCAATGCATTTTTTAAGTTATGTATGTATAACTTGTAAAGTTATTATTGCAGAAAAGATTTTTTTCTTAACTAATAATTAATATGAACTTAGAATATAACTTTAACAACATTATTTAATTTATTTTTTTCTTTCAAGTCGAAGAGCTTCTCTTCTTTTTCTGTAGGGTCAATGTTGGATAATTATTTTTTTGAATTTGAGAATTTTTTCAATACTTTCCTAGTTTTCTTCTTCTTAAATCTATATATATATAAAAAGAAGTGTACATTTTGATTGTCACTCCATAACTCATGAACGGCTCAACCGATTGCCATAAAACTTTGAGAAAAGGTGCAGGGAGAAGTGATAATGATTTGATTTTGAAATCCAAAATCGGTCCAGCCATTCTCGAGCTATGATTTTTTTTCAGAAAAAATTCAACATTTGGAAAAAAAGTTTAAATTTCGGTCCAACCAAACGGAAAAAATCGATCCAACCTAATACACAAACTCATACATACACACATTCATTTGGCAGTGAATGTGATATGGCGGTTTTCGGAGTAGCTGGTGACTATAGCAACCATGAAATTGCTGAATATCGAATGGGGCGCTACATCTTGAAAATGGCCAGCGTGTGTATTTTACCGATGCAAATGTACAGCAGAGAGCAACACAGCCACCAGCAACAACATTAATTGCATTTTTTCAATTGTGCGAAAGCAATGAATTTGCCAGAACGTTGCTGTATTCAGATGTAATGCATTATTTCACTTCGACTGCAAAAAAATGGCAACGACCTAAACACGGAACACCTGTTGAACACCATCCGGGTGTTTTATCTGCAGATACCATGGGAAGATTATACACAGTTCATCCAAACAATGCAGAATGTTATTATTTGCGGTTTTTGTTAGTAAATGTTGTTGGACCACGTTCGTTTCAACATTTGCGAAGAGTAAATTATCATTTATGTGTGACGTATCGTGAAGCATGCGAGCAATAAGGTTTGCTTGAAAATGATGCGCATTGGGATTTAACGCTTCACGATGCATCGATTGCTTCTTCAGCTCTATTGGATAGTGGACGAACAGCGCACTCTGCATTAAAATTGCCGTTGAATGTGCAGGTGTGCTTATATTTATTGATTGATCACCTTCAAATTTAATCGATATTAATTAACATGTAATTATTCTCAAATTAACAGGTGATTGAACATCTCACGTGCAAGATTTCAAGAAGTTCTGCGATGGCAAAAGTTTTGCAACAAGCAGCAACTATTCTATTGGATGAATGTATAATGATGCGTAAAAAATCGCTGGAAGCATTACACCGTACAATGCAAGATCTACGTCAAAATCAAGAAATTTTTGGTGGTGCATTGATATTATTGTCAGGCGATTATCGTCAAATATTGCTTGTGGTTCCACGATCAACACCGGCGGATGAGATCAACGCATGTTTAAAGTCTTCTCTTCTGTGGCGACATGTGCAAAAATTGACATTGAACAGGAATATGCGCGTTTAATTGCACAACGATCAATGTGCAGATCGGTTCTCGAAGCAATTGTTAGATATTGGAGATGGCAAAGTTCGAGTCGATAATACAAATGGATTGATTACATTGCCGACCAATTTTTGTACCATTCTCCAATCAACAGAAGAGTTGATTGAAAGTGTGTTTCCAAATATTGTTCAAAATTTCAGGAATCACAATTGGTTGAGAGAACGCGCAATACTGGCACCAAAAAATGTACACGTCAATGCAATCAATTGCCAGATTCAAGAAAATTTGCCAAATCAGTGACATCATATAAATCTGTCGATAGCGCAATGAATGCAAATGATGCAGTGAATTATCCAATTGAATTTTTGAATTCATCGGAATCACCTGGTATGCCACCGCATTGTTTGAATTTAAAGGTTGGATCTTCAATTATTTTACTGCGGAAATTAAATGCACCAAAACTGTGTAATGGCACAAGATTTCCAGTAAAAAATTGATGCCGAATTTAATTGAAGCCACAATATTGACGAGAACAGCGAAAGGTGAAATTGTGCTCATACCACGTATTCCACTGATTCCAACAGACATGCCATTTGAACTTAAGCGTTTGCAATTCCCAGTGCGTCTATCATTTGCCATGTCCATCAATAAGGCGCAAGGACAAACGCTTCAAATATGCGGATTAAATTTGGAGGAGCCGTGCTTTTCACATGGACAGCTATACATGGCTTGCTCAAGAGTTGGAACTCCAAATTGTTTGTTTGTGCTGGCTTCAAATGGGCAAACGAAAAATATTGTATATCCAAATGTTTTGGATTGAGATTAATAATTTTGAAATACAGTGCATTCATTTCATTAAAAAAATCTAGAATATTTCATTTCTTTTTTTGGTTGGTTGCAACGAAGTGCATCGGGG